>OZ010673.1:6735736-6768236 GCA_963932185.1 Troglohyphantes excavatus | reverse complement strand
AAATACAGAAATAATCAATTGGCAGACTTGTTCACTTACGAACCTCCTCTGTAACTGAATCTATATCCAATGCAGAACTTGAAAAAAATTGCTAAAACGGGAGATATTATTGAAAGAAATATGTGGAATCTTTCATGCCATACACAAGCTGTCGAAAGGGGAATCAATTTAATGAGAGATGCATCATGATATATTTGTGTATCAAAAAGCCGCGAGGACTTTATACCCTCAACGTTGATGACCCGAAATTCGATGCCCAATCGAATACAAGACAAAGGTTAAAGGAATAAGCTCCACGAATTAATAATATTTTTTAAAAATTGTCCGCATTTATTTGGGAGGTTAAGTGGCAGAGTGGAATTTGACTAGTCATCTCCGCTTAGTGAATTCTGGGTAATTTTGCCGAACTTCGGAAAATAAGCGAAGAGCTGCTTAAAATTATAAAAAAAATTGCACATAATACACATTTCAAAGACTTTGTAGCTAGGGGCGATAGACGGGGAGGAATAATTGTTGTCGACACTATAAAATTTTTTGTAAACGTAGGATTTTATTATGAAAGCATTTTCAGTACAGGAAATTAAAAATCGGATCAAAATATTTAAATTAAAACCTTTTAAATTTGTAATTTTTAACGAAATTTAAAATTTTAAGGGCCCGGCTGGAGAGGAAAGGGATGTCGTCTTTGGCTGCGTCATTTGCACCCACATAACTCCACGTGGAATCACCCTATGGAGATAAATGACATTGTGTAGAGTAAGGTGAGCCACGGCGACTAGACAAAATATTAATCCATTCTCCCCCTCTGACCGCGCTGGGGGAATGTCGTCATTGGCTGCAGTATACACATCCGGCAACATAATTAATCTTGGAATAAGCCAATTGGTAAACGATTTACCAACGTGTAAAAAAAATTGAAACGCGTCGACCAGGCTGATTGTTTGCTCATTACCCCCTCTAACCTTTGTACCTCGTGGAGGGAGTATAGCGCTTAGCTGCAGTATGCGATTTCACCTTATAACTACACGGAGAGTCAGCCTTTGGAAATAAATGACCTACCATTCATCATCATGTAAGAAAAACTGACCGCGTCAACCACGTTGGCTATTTATTCGCTCCCCCGCCCCCCTTCCTTCCTTCCTTTGACCTTTGTACCAGGTGGAGCCTAAAAGTATTCACGAACCAAACTTTTCGGTACAGGGCAGCCTGTACCAACCTGAATTTTTTATTTTAGAGTTTTATTAGGCTTTGATACATTTAGAAATACCAGTTTCATTGAATACATTTTTTTTTAGGTTTTTTTATAGAATAAACTCCTTTTGGGGCCTTTTAATTTATTTCGGCATGCATCCTTTAGGGGATATGGTTTAACATACGTCACTGTGGAGTGACACAGGTGTAGGGTTGTGTGAGTAGTTGCGTGACGTAACACATTTTTTTTCTCTCATTATAAGCCATTACTTTGGATATCTTTATCCAAGACTCACTGTATTTACAGAAAAAATTACTAAAACTAAAGCATATATTTATTAAGAAAATTGAATGACTATTACATTCTATCTGAGTACGAAATTAAACTGCTCCTTAATTTCTTAATTTGCCAATTCGTATATTCCTAATTTAATCACAAAATTAGCATATTATTTTTCCAATATTACGAGGCATAAACCAAATTTCCATAAAGACAGCCACATTCGCATCGACGACGCCATCTTGAATTTTGCATCGATAAAGACAGGGTCTGAGATGGAATTCTAATTACCTGCCGGACTTTTATTTACTTCTCAAAGTGTTCTTATCGACCCTGGGTGCGTCGATATAGAGAGGGACTCTAATTCCTTTCTGATGACTGCCCCGGATCGGAATGGGGCGATGGATCTCATGGTATGGAGGAAAGGAAAGTGTTCGTTAAATAATTGCGTCAAATATTAAGGGTCCTACAACTCTCTATGAGTAGGCCAGATGCTTGGATTGGTTTGGTTTGGTTAATTAACGTCGCACTAGAGCTGCACAGTGGGATATTGGCGACGGTTCAGGGCCTATCTCGAAGGAAAAACCCGGGAACGATGCCTCGTATTTTTGAACCATGGTCAGATGACGAGGACAATACCTGAGCTGGCACCCGACGCAATCTCAATAGGCGTCAGGACATTGGACCCCGATCAGATGTATCGTGTACCAGTCCCGTATACACGCTAGTATAATTTGTTGGATGTTCTGGACGACTTTCTAGTATTTTTGCAGCGAAGCTGGCAACCCTCACTACTTTTTTACTTTTCTTTGTCAAGTCCGTCGTACGGATTTGAACCACCAATCCTCTGATTAGTAACTGAATGCCTTATCCACCGAGCAACTGGGGCTCGTAGACCAGATGTAAAAGCATCTATATGCACTTTTAACTTTTTTGGAGTAAATCGTGAAAGTCTGTCAAAACATAACTATTGTTAATACAATAATAACTTTTTTTTATAAAAATAAGATACAATACATTTTCACTAAATTGTGTAAGTTATCAGATTACTAAATAAGTTATAATGATGATTAGGAATACATCCAAACTGGCATCCCACGAAACCTCAATAGGCGTGAGAACATTAGAAAACGATGGATTTATCATGCACCTGACCTTTAGACCTTTATACGCAGATAATATTTTTTTAACAATAATAACCACATTCAAATTAATGAAATTGTTCTCTGAAAATAATTTATCGAAACTACAAAATCTTTTGCTAGCAATAGTGCAGTATCCAATCACAGTAGCTTGGAAATAACGCGAATTTTCAAGCCAATCTCTCACCTATATCCAAGCCCAGGTATTCGGATCACATTTTCTGTTTAAATAATTCCACATTTAGAATTGAATACCTTTTCGTCGCCAAACAGCTTTTGCTACGGCTGTGCGGAATCCCGGCTAAAAGAGTTAAGTGGTTTGTGATTTAAGCTGCCGTTATGCAAGTCATAAAAGCACAAAAAGGGCAAATTGTCACAATAATTCAAACACATCGGATAACTAAAACAGTCCCTACTATACTGTGAGATTTGGTTCGTGACCAGTTTCTACGTGCTTCTGCTCGGCCTGCGCCTTCTTGAGACTTCGGTAAGCATCTGTAAATGTCAATAAACATTTTGAAACGTTGATAAAAGTCGCCGCCTAGTATCCCCTTGACATCACTGACATCCCGAGGTTGCTATCTCTTCAACCCACAATATTATTATTTACGAACGAAATCCTAGTCGGTCCGACACCAGTCTCATTCAGCCGTGATTACACGCGACTGCGATGCAATACGAAACATGCAAATCTAATTTTCGTATCTAATTTCAACTGCGAAACTGCCCATGCGGAATGGAATAAGAGCCCATTAGGACCAATTAGCGGATGCCATTAAGAGGTCCACATCCAGTTAGGCGCATTGTAGAGGAATGAAAAGTCATTCCTTAACGACCAATCTACGGAAGGACCTAGTTAAGAGCATCACTGATTTTTCGAAAATTCATTCTTGGCAACTTTATGCTTTGTGTTATAATAGTGTTAACGTTTTATATTTTGTTATGAATTATGTATATATTTTTTTCAATTTATTGTATTCCCCAATTAATTGTTTTTATTCTGGTTAGTTAAATTACTTCTGGGACCACTTAGCACTAATGATAATTTTAAAGAATGTTTTATTGTAATTGTATAATTAAAAATTTTTGTTGTTATGTACGATAATTGGTGCGATAGAGGTTATAAATTTGATTTGGTATGTTTTAAGGGCATTTATTTTTACGTTGCTTCGTTTGGAAAAATTAGCAATTGAAGTTGCCATGTTATTATAACTCTCTGAAACTATCCCCAAAAATTACATTTGAGTTTCAATGGATAGGTTTGATCAAACATTCTAATTGGTTGTTGTTATAGAAATATGCAATTATTCGAAATATTTTAAAATGTAAAACATTTGCTTATATATTTTTGCTTGCTTGCCTGCTTTTATATTTAAATTGTAAGTTGAAATACGAAATATATAAAATGGAGACCATTTATACCTAAAACAGATCAAGAGCAAAATGTATATATTTTTACTATAAATTAAATTAAATAATTGTATTTTTACTGTAATTTTTTTTTGAAATATTAGATTTTACAATAACTCATTTTTTTTCTTTAACAAAGCCTATTACAAGCATTATTTCTAATTACAATGCATTTTTATTGGATAAACTGCGAATGAATATAGTTCAATCTTTGTAGGTTTATTATTAAAATAACATAAAATCTACAGCGTTCCTGTAGAAAAAGAAGAAAAATTATAATTAAATGAAGATTGGTATTTTATTTTTTAAAGACAAATATTTCAAATGAAATAATTACCTAATAAAAATGCATAATAAAATTATATAAACAAAAATAAGTAATAAAATATATTGTTTTTACTGAAGCGGAATATGTCTCTGGATATAAAATGCCTAATAAAAAAAAGAGGTTCATTGTTTTGGAATTGTAAAAATTCTAAATGCATTCGATTTTTTTTTTAAATATTCCTTATATAAAATACAATAATTTTTTTAAAACTTTCTTTATCCTTTGGAAAACTGTCTATAACATTTTGCGAAAATTTCCGGTAATCAACTCAAAAATTCTAAACTTTGCATGTAAGTACCCGTCTATATTGAGAAATGAAAATTGTTTCGAATAATTTTTAAATCTAATTACGTCCGTAATTATAACCAACATTTTTTTTTTAAATGCGTGATTCTGAGTATCAACAAAAAGTTTGCATTTTACTGTTCTATTAAAAAATCCTGCCATCACTATTTTCTACGCACGGTTACTTGGACTACTCCTTCTTGCCTCTTTGGTAAGCTCTAGATCTATCCGCAATTGTCATAGGTTTAGACTTATAAGTATCATCATTTTGTTCGGCTTGAACTTCTCTTTCTACCTATGCCGTAATTGAATTTTAGTGTGATAATTTGGCTTTAAATTGAAATCTTCTACAAATAGTCACTTTCCACACCACACAGTTTTTCCCAAAAACGATTTACACTAGTCACACGGGATTGTATAACTTGTAGTTATCTTCAATTTAAGCACGTTCTCGCCCCGACCCGTCGACAAGAACGGTATTTACAGTGGTTAAACAAGCCAGCGTATACCCGTTTATTTTACTTATTCCCTGCCCACGCGGTACAAAGGTCACCAGAGGATTGGATCTATGGCAAATCTGATGGACGTCGTCCATTTTCCTTTACGAAATCTTTTCATTTAATCCTATAGTGTGTTTCCCGTTGATGATGGGGCTTTGAAATATAAACAGCGGTTATTGCGCATGCGCCAATAACCGCTGTACGTGGATCAATTTTAAAGATGTATTCACGTCAAAATGCAAACTGTACTATTTACCAGTCATCCAATAACATTACTTTCTAACGCTACCTAGACAATTCCATTTCTTATTGTTATCCAATCTTTCATTTTATATCCATTAAAATTGCCGACGCATAAACAATCCGTCTGGCATCTCCTTAATTCCAAATAACTTTCTCCACAAACATTTTTGAAAGCGTCAATTCCCATTTGGAAGAAATTTTTACGAATTTCCAGACAAGAAAACGACGTTAGTATCGATTCTGAAGCGAATCTTTTTTGGCTGTGTGAATCGGATTAAATTCAAGTCTGAATCGTTTAGAGAAAGTGTTAAAGACTTATAATGACTTTCCCTTTACTTTTCTTCCTTTATGTAATTACCAGATGGCGGGGACTTAAAGTTAAATGGGCTCGCATTTGTTTGACGCATTTGTTGACAACTTCGATAAATAGTTTTACACGGTGAGGACTAAATTGAGAATAAATGCCAACGTATTTAAGCTATTTGTAGAATGTAATTCAAATCTGAGGAGCCTTGAAGTGCATTTAATTTGTTGTAAATGATTAGACAAAGCAATTTAATTATAAATCGACGTTTTTATTCATTATATTTTAGAGATTTCATTATAAATGTTTAGGGTATTATAAAATTATCTCTTTAACGTTCGAATGTTGCAACATTTCGAAGGTTTACCCGTGACAAAATATTAAATGTGGTTAGCTGAATTAACGAATCACTAGACTAGAGCTGCACACTTGGATATTGGAGACAAATCGGAGTATATCTCGTAGGAAAGACCCAGGAACACGGCCTAGTATTTTTTTAATCATGCTTAGATGACAAGGATAACACTTGAGGTGGCACTTGGGCGCTACCTCAACATACGTCAGCACATTGTGCCACGAACAGTTTTAACGTCCACCAGTCCCTTATACTACCGTCATAATAAATTAGGTCCTAATTCAAAAACGAAAACTTTACAAGAAGCGAGAAAAGCCAAATGTATCACCTGCATCCAAGTTTTGATAGTTTAAAAGACTTTTATTCTCTAAAAGTAGTTAATTGTGCACACAATTTTGCGTTGATAACAGTTATATTTTTTTACCATATAAGTTTACCATATTTTCTATTTACAACTCATGATAAATTTAGTCCCTTTTTGTATTTACTTTTCGTAAGGGGCTTTCTTGATATTTACTTGTGATTAGGGCCTTCTTTTATCAAAAACGCCTCTAACTAGAGTTAGGGAAAAAATAAATTTCGCTATAACTCACCATTGTATTTGATTTATAGATTTTTAATGTAACGGAATTTTTTTTAATTTTTTTTTAAAAAATTGGAATTGGGGCCTTTAAACTTATGACATCAGTATACACGCCAGTGGAAGTTGTAAATAAGTTTAGACGACTTTTGTATTTTAGAAGAGAATCTGGAAACCCACCGATAACGAAATCACTACAACTTAAATTGTCTACTCTTCGTCGATATTCGAACCCGCAATCCTCCAATTAATAGCCTGATACTGTACCACTAGGTCACCGAATTCCCCAATAGATTGCCAGTGCCAGTAGCCTAAATGAGAATGTTGTATGCTTCAGAGTGAAACGTCTTTAAAATCAGCTAATGGCGTGTTAGGATAAAAACCCTGTTTTACTTTTTAATATGATCTATTCTGTCACTATATTTTGGTGACAAATAGCACGATTTACGAATGTGTTGTTGTTTGACAGGAAATTTTGTTTCGGTATGCGTAAATCTTGAAATAAAAAAAAATATTAAAAAAATCGTATGGTAGTCCAAATACATATCCTCCTTTTTCATATATCAGGAAATTTAATGCATTTCGCTGTACACACTGTTGCTCACGCTATTTAAGAAATTGTAAAATTGTTTTCACTTTTTGGAAGTCAAAATATTTTTTCCAAGGCTTTGATATTTTTACCGATATTTCAATTCATTGTAAAAAGATAGCTTTTAAGTTATACCTAAAAATATTTGGTTATAAAAATATTGTAAAATATAGTATTTTTATGAGTTTAAAACTGGATGCATTGATGGAAAAAACCGGAGATCTCTGGACGTGATATCACGTCCATGAACATCAGAGGGTTAATAAAATATAATTAAATTCCAAACCAAAATAGAAATAGTGTTGGATAAATTACAATACCATTAAATGCGGACAAAATGATTACACTGCACCTAATCACGTACAATATTTAACGCACTACAGAACTCAATCTAATTCGAATATTTACCCTTCGGCCAAACCACTATTCCACTTCGGAATCAGGCGGCCAAGCCCAACAGCCATTAAAATGATTGATCGCCAATATGGCAGGGTACGAAATTCTGCGCCAAACCCGTGGACGGCAACACGCTATCTACCACTGATACGCAAGCCCTCCATGTAGCCAGCTAACCACCGTGTCCTGAATACCTAAACCAACCCACACAATGGGCAAGTCACGGGTAGTTTTCTATTCGGCTAAAGGTGAAATTCCGGAATGAATAATTCCATGCGAATCTATCCTCAATTCGATATATTAAAATTCATAACTGACCACGTTCAAACAACGGCGAATTGATTTGCGGAGAATGAAACAGCAGGTCCAATCAGAAGTTGCGTACTTTGTGATGAGTTTGATTCGTCAATGGGCGTCAGTGTTTAGGGCAATCAGAATGCCGTGGATCACATTGGATATCGAGAATTTTGCAGTTGTGTGTTATGTCGTTAATTAGCATTTGCGGCAAGCACAACTGTTAAGTTGGTATGCCAATCAGTAACACACATGTTCAGATAGCAGATGTATAATTAACTATGCTTGATATACGATTCGGGACACTAATTAACGTATATGGGTATTACTGTTAAATGTATATAGACATCAGCTTATCATATGAGTATCCTAGATGCAAAACGTTCTATATCCAGTCAACTTGAAATATTTGAGGAAATCAGGAAGAAAATCCGCCAGGCTATAAAAATGACTGCACTGTTGTGGGAGTATTTCCTTCAAGTTTTCATAATCTAAGATAAAAATTTAGGCCTAAGGCATAAAACTCATATATGTAATACATATGGAAAGCAAATTATATCCAATAATTCGAAAAAATATATGTTGATGTCAATCTTTATAAGTTTGGCTTCAATTTAAAATATAATAAAAAAGAAAAAAAAATCGTTTTGTACTAATAAAAGTTTAATAATAATAATTAGACACGCTGAAGCAAAGTTGCTATATCCACGCGCTGGATACTGATGCAAAAGCAGCTAAAGGTGCTGCAAGAAAAGCTATTATATATATATATATATTTATATATATATATATATATATATGTATATATATATATATATATATATATATATATATATATATATATATATATATATATATATATATATATATATATATATATATATATATATATATATATATATATATATATATATATATATATATATATATATATATATATATATATATATATATATATATATATATATATATATATATATATATATATATATATATATATATATATATCATATCCTTGTCATATATATATATATCAAAGTTTCATTAAAATCCATCTCCTATTCTCCTATTTGTGACGAAACCAAGTCTATGTTGTTGAGAAACTGATACTCCAGGCAATGCGTGGCAAGAAAAATAAATTGTGTTTAATTACTTGTTATATAAAACAAACAAAGTTTCATTGAAATCCACCAATAAAACGTGAATTATTGAGATGCATGCAAAAAAAAACATAGAAACAAGTTTAATTTAATATATTTAAAAATTCATCTTCCAATATATGGAATAATCCTTTTCTTCAAAGTCCGTCACTTTACATACTCCTAATAATTATAATAACGCAGTTCTTCCTTCTTGAATAAAACGCGTGGAAGGATCATCTATTCGACCATAATAGATAATGAAAAAGGGGATCTGAGCAGAAAGAAATGAGAAAACTCACTTCTTAATAAACAACCTGCAGCGCTTGTTGCCAGCCCAAATTACCAAACTTATTACAAACCCACAAAAGAACAGGCTAATGAAGTTCCTCGTCTTCTTTCTTCTTCACTGTCAACACCGAGCTATCGGACGAGCCCCATGATTATTAAAAAAATCCAACAAGAAAGAAAATCCGGAGAACTTCTCAGATCGAAACTGGCAACGGTCATAAAAGCGCGCTTTTTTAACTTTGGGGGTAAACTTTCCCGCCATTCTTTTATGCGTTCGACGTTCATTTGGGATAAGAATAAATTGAAAATAAAGTTCGTGCGCTTCGCGAAATTGATAATTTGGAAAAATAATAATACGCCAGAACATTGAATTGGCCCGTTAAATGAGTTTTCGCTATAACAGACTTGACATTAATAAGCAATGGGGTTTTTCTTTTTAATTTTCTCTTCTATAAAAGTTAATTTCAAAACAATATCCTTCGTTGGGTTGTTTTTATTTTTTTGCTATTTGGCCACGAAATAATTCTTTGTCTGACACGAGCGCCGATAATTACAGTTTATTGAAAATATGGTAGTAAACCTCATTTTGTGTTTAACCATACGAAATTTAAAATAAAGAAATCATTCGGACTGAATTTTATTATTGAAGTAATTAAGGAGTATAAGGTAATTAATTTGTATTGTTTAAACTAACATGTTATTGAGGTGCATAATAAAACGGAAAACAAAAAAAATCAAATATTTCAAAGACATAAATTCCGCTTTATGTTAGGTAAATAATTAAAATAGAACGTTTCATGGGATTTATTTAATATACAGAAAAATGTGTCGGGTAAATATTTGTCCACTTACTATTATTCTTATAAAATCATCAACGCATGCAAATTATTCGTATTCATGCGAATTTAATTTTGAATAACAAGTACTTTTACAGTACCAGTAATGATTAATATTTATGTTAAAGTACATGTTACTTAATTTCCACAGTCAATCTAAATAAATATATCAAAAATAAGCTTTTTTTCAGCAAAAAAATAAGAACTTTAGATGGACTGATTTTGGTAATTGTTTATAAAGTGGTTGACAAATTATTGTGCACAAAATAGTGAGGGAAAGAGGGGCCCCCCGCACTTTTTTTTTTAATTTAGCTCCCTTGCTGTTTTTATATTGCAATTGAAAAAAATACAGACTTTTTACTTAATTGTCAAATAAAAAAAACATCAGCAACTACATTTTTTCATTTCACCTCCGTAACTCCACGTAGAATCATCTTAGGGGGATAAATGTCCTACCATCATGTACAAGAAGGTGTGCCTCATCAACCTGGCTGATTATTAATCCATTCCGCCCGCTGACCTTTGTACCGCGTAGAGGAAATGACATTAGTATACGATTCCGTTCTCATAACTCAAGAAGAATCAGGCTATAGGGATAAATTACATACCATCGTATTGAGGAAAGTGAGACGCGTTGACCAGGATGATTGTGAGTCCATTCCCATCTCTGACCTTTGTATCGCATGCGGGCGGAGGTGTCGCCATTGACTATAGTATGCGCTTCTGTCCCCATTTCTCACTGGGAGTGTGAATAAAAGCCCTATCATCACGTATAGGAAAGTAGGCCGAGCCAACCAGATTGGCCATTTATCAACTCCACCTCTGACTTTTGTACCCTGCGGGGCCCAAACAAAAGTATTCACGAACCAATTTTTACGGTATAATAACAGTGCGGCTTGTACCCACCCGATTTTTTCCGCTGTCTCGAATAGCTTGCATTTAAAAACACTGAAAATTCTACTCCGTTCGAGAGCAAAAGGTTTAAGAAATCGAAGTTTCATTTGAATTGCCAGCTGGCCTATAATTAACGGAATTTTAATTGGAAATTGCCTATAACTGTACTTTTACTTCCAGGATTAATTATGTCCCTTATATATATTTTTATGTTAAAATTTGTTTACATCAAGTAAATCGGGAGAGAACATTCGCAACAAGAACTTTTTAAAACTTTTGAAAGTGTATTCGTAGTATCAATTGCTTCAGCAGAAATATCTTTTAGTGTTCTTAGAAGAGTAAAAAACTATTTCAGGAACTCAATAAAACAAGAAAAAATATCTCTATTATCTAAGAAACAATGCAATTAAATCTCGATGACTGCATTAAAGTATTTTCTAGAATTGATCGTTATTTTTAAATTTAATAAGAAAGATACCTTGTTTCAAATCATTTTTATTGTAAATTAATAACTTTTTTTGTTTAAATATGTTATTAAATATTTTTATTGTGTATTTTAAGTTGGTATACTTCAAATAACAAAAATTAGTGAGTATATATAAATTTGCAATATTCAGAATAATTTATATTTAATTAATAGGGAGGGTGGTCAATTTGTTTACTATCCCCATCCTCCTTTATATACAAACTTCTTGGTTCTTCTTGATCCCCCCCCCCCCCCCCCTCCCCTATACCTTATAGCTTCCGAACGCCACCCTTGCTCACAACTGCACTAATGGATATTTTTCTGACCATGATTCAAAATAATTACGAGGCCATATTATTGGGTCTTTCCTTCGGAGGAAAAGATCGTGAATTGTCGTCAATGACCCATTGTGTAACTCTAGTGCGTCGTTCATTCAACCAAATAAAATATTCCATTTGATGATTGATTTTTCTAACAATAGTACAGCTGTTTGCGTAGAAAGTTTTCTGCACTCTTCGAAAAAGAAAACCGAAACAAAACTTTCGTGTAAATAAAAAAAACTATTATTAGATAGAAAACCGCAGCCAAAACACCTAAAATCCAACGCATTTAAAATTCAATGAAAGAACGTGGCTAGGAACAGCAAGCGACTTCTAAGACAAATAATGAGATGAAAAAAGGAAATCATCGTAATTTGTAGAAGAAACTCAAACAAACCCAAGATTCGCTCTCTTACAGGATGAGACACCACAGGAAAAAAAATACACGGAACAAGAAAATGATGAAAAACATTTCAGTTTCGAAAACATGGTGGAGAGAAGTTTTTTAATTAATCTCAGCACCTTGGAGCTGTTTCTAGTTTTAGAAAACAGAGAATATTTCAACTTCTCGTTCTGCCTTGGCAAGGCAAACATGAAGTCGTTTAATTAATAATGGTAAGAAAATAGCAATGATGTTAAGTGCTTTCCGAGCAATAAATAATAGGGTGGGAGAGACGATAATGAATTGGAACATTAATTTATGATATTTCTAATGTAAATGACGCTTGGAATTTGTAAGTTTTTCCTACTTTTATTGCTCAGTGACTTGCGAAAGTTTGTGCATGTTTAATTCTGCTGTAAACCAATTTTAATAAAATATTCTAATCTTCAAAAAGCTGATTGTGCTAATTTTATTAAAAATTAGCTGCATGGTCCGGCGTTTCTCGGGAGAGTATTGGAAGATTTTTTCACCGTTGTACCATCTGGCGGTTGTTGTAAGAAATCTTTTCTGCTTTAAGGGATGGGAAAGTTTGGTTTTACGAAATTTCATGTAGACAGTGACCTTTCTCTTGTTTCGAAGAAAGAGTGTGGAAAATTTCATTATTCTCAGAATAAAACTGTAGATTTGTATAAAAAACAATCAGACACTCTTCTTCATACATATAGAGAGAGAGAAAGAAAGGGAGATTGTGATTCTTTCAATATGTAATACTTAAAAAATTAACTCAGGGAGAATACCAGAAACGGTGGGGTTAAACATTAAGAGGAGCGAGCAGGAGAAGGGATGTAAGGGGCGAGCAGGAGAAGGGATGTAATGAATTATAGGGCATGGAATGCCTTGGGTGTAACTGTCAGGATTAATAACAAAATTGTGAAGTATTTTAAAATGTAACACCAAAAAGAAACAATGTATTGAAATAACATAGTAGGTAGTAGGTGTGAAAGATTAAGGTAAATATAATCTGAAATCATCATATTGACCAACCGTCATATGATACTCAAATTCCTATGACATCAAGGGGAATAAGCCTATGGGGATAAATTATTTACCTTCGTATAGATGAAAGTAAGCCACGTCAACCAAGGTGACCGCTAATCCACTCCTCTAGTTGGGAAAGTGAGTCATATTTCCGGCATATGATACCTAATTGTAACTTCAATTCTAATCGTCATGCCGTAGCGAGTACGTGCTTAAATTGAATAAAACATCTCATTCTATAATTTAATTTGACTAGTTGACAGTTGAAATTATTTGTGTGAATAAAGTGTCAAATGGAAAGTGACGATTTGTCGAAAATTTCATTATGTGTGTGTAGTTGACATATTACGATAAAGTTAAACTGTGTCATAGGAAACTTGAACAGGTTGAAAGAGCAGTTCAAGATATCAATGATATCAACTAGGTTTAACTTATGACTAGACTTAATATATGTCTTAACCTATGACTGAAAAAATTTGAAATGTAATATTAATATTATACTTATTACAGCGTTTTGAAACTAAATCTATTAGTCTTAACTTATGACCAGAAATGTGAGATCTAGGGCTTGCCTTTGTGGAGGAGCAGGCGCACATACAAATTATTTATTAAAATAGAAAGTAGTATTTATATTTTTCTGAGTTTATAAAAATAGTAAAAGAAAAATAAATTCCCTGGCACTTGAGACATCCTTTGCAGATCAATAGTAGAATTTGACTACGTATTTGAGATTTCAATTAATTTTAAATCAACGACACGAAAGGGCATGAAAGGTAAGAATATCGAAACGTTTTTATTATAGTTCTGTTTTATTTTCTTTGAAGTCTTTATGAAGTTGTTTTATTCTATATTAGTTATGAATCCAAAATTCATAACTAATATTTCATGCACTTTATATTTAAGCGACAAAAATAATGTGTATTTAATAAATAGCCTTTTATAAAAAAGGATAACCAAATTTAAGAAATAAAGTCCTAAAAAGTAAAACAATATTTTTTTATTTTAAAAACAAGTAGAAAAAATTTAAAATTCAATTTTAATTTTATACTTATTACAGCGTTTTGAAATCGGCGCTAAATTTTAGATGTAGTTTTTTGTAAATTGGCACCAACTTCAAAAAGCTGTAATAAGTATAAAATTAATATTAATTTTTTTTTTTGCACTTGTTCTTAAAATTAAAAATTAATGTTTACTCTTTATCCTTTTATTTCAGAAAGTTGGTTTTTTTTTTTTTTTTATTACTTTATTTTCCCTTGTTTAGTTTTTAATTTAGCAGGGTCTTCGTCCCCTGTTATTAATCAACAGGAAACTGAAATCGTTACTCACTTTTCTGCACGCCCCTTATAATATATTTTCATATTATCCAGTTTAATAAATGCTGGGTAAACGAAATTATATTATAGTTAAACAATGTCCTTCTAAAATGAAAAATTTTGAAATCAGAAAAAAATATTTTCAAAAATGCCGGATGACCGGAGAACCGAATTTTTTTACAAAAAATTACCAAGGGAAACATTTTCAATCCAACAACAACAAAAATGTGTCCTATCTGAATTAGAAAAGAAATCATACATAAAAAAAAATACAAGTCAACCTCCTGCTTTGCGCTTTTTGGCGGTTTTGTTGGGGCGCTTAAGTCGGTTAAAAATATTCTTCAGCCATTGAATCCCCGAAAGCAAGCACTGGATAAAGTAAATCAAAATTATATCTAAAATACATTAATAATGTCAAATTTAATGCACACTCCCATTTTAGTAGTAATAATTATGCTGATCCTATGGAATCTTCAGTTGCGTGAGCATTTCTCACACCTGTTTCAAATAAGCAGGCATTTGATATTCGTGCCGTGCAAGTTTCTGCCGATGTCCGCGGTTCTTTCACGGTTCCGATTTTAAATTATCAGTTTTAAAAAAAAGCATACGTAATCAGTTAAAAAAAAGAACATGTTATTATAAATTCATATCTATTAGTGAACTCACACTATGCTTTTTATTTCAAATATATTTCTTTTTACCAACACAACATTATCAACAAATATTGTCTGGGCCCTAGTCCATGCAAAAAATAAACCTTTTTCAAAATAACACAAATAAAAACATAATCGGCCATAATTCTGATCTTGTTGAAAAATGTACATTCCCAAAAAATGTGAAAAAGGTTGAATCACTTTTCTTCTAAAAGTTTTCGACTTGTCACAAACATATGGAGGGAGGTTCTTCCACTCACTCTGCTATTTTTATTGCCCAGGAATGGGGCTTTATCCAGTACCAAGAAGCATGGAGTTCTGTTGACAAACCTAATATAAACATAATATTGTGCAGTTCCACCGCGGGCGGCATGTTTGCGGGAGCCATGTTTATGTTTTTCAAATAGAGTTTCACTGGGAAGTTTTCAGGATACGTTGATGCATGTTTATTTGATATAAATATAATACTTTTTCGCTCTGTTTCATAAAATAAGTTGACTTTTATTTAAATTTACTTCACCAAAGCATATGACTGTTCTGGAGAGGTTAGTGAATTTCACTGATTGTTTTCGGGACCGTAATAGCCTGGTAGTTATGGCAACGGAGGATCTTCATTTTAAGACACTTAAAGTTATTTACTGACTGATAGTTGATAATTTAGCCGAAGAAACACGGAGAACATTTAAATGAGAGAGGATTTTGTTCTCGAGAAGCATTATATGACATTCGTTGTTCCAAGGACACAATATCGTTGTTTTCACGATAAGAATAACGTCAAACAACTGTTGATTTTACAGACTTCTCTCGTGCAAATGAGCCTTTAATAATGGTGTGGAAGTTTGGAAAGTGAGGGTTGACACAATATTCACGCAAATAATTTCAACTGTCAACTAGTCAAATTAAATTATAGAATTAGATGTTTTATTCAATTTAAGCACGTTCTCGCTACGGCATGACGATTAGAATTGAAGTTACAGTGGTTAAACAAGGTATCATATGCCGGGAATGTAACTCACTTTCCCAACAAGAGGAGTGGATTGGCGGCCAACTTGGTTGACGTGGTTTACTTTCATCTGTACGAAGGTAAATAATTTATCCCCATAGAATTTTTCCCCTTGGAGTCATAAGGATTTGAGTATCATATGACGGTTGGCCAATATCAGGATTTCAGGTTATATTACAAGGTTAAAGTGACAAGGCCTCGTCTTTTCTGTTAGGTTAAGGCTAGTGGGTCGCCCCGGCTGTAGAGTATTTGAAGCCCAATCTGTGGGTTCGAATATCGTCTCTGACATTGAAGTGAGCTTGAGAGCAGAGGATTGTGCCAGCTTTGTTCCTGATTGTCGGCAAAAGAGCGTGTAGCTACTTGACAGGTGCAAGTTAAATCTTCCATCGTACAAAATTATAACCCCAATGTAAGTTGCGTTTGGTGTCAGCTCAGGTTTTATATTAGCTATCTGAACACAGTTCAAAATTACGAGCAGGATTCTTGATTTTCTTTCTTTAGATATTGATTCCGAACCGTCGCCAATAGGCCATTCTGTAGCTCTAGATCGATTTTAATGCTACCAACCAGTTAGGCATAAATATTTAAAAAATTTATAATTTTAAATAATCTTAGTTAAAATCGTTTTTTGCGATAGCATTACTGGCTAAACAGATTCAAATTTGCAGTTGATACACACGTGTGTAAGATAATCGAATTTAATACAGAATCTAATTAAATATATAATCTAATAGAATATGTGAAGAGTATCTATCTAACTAATGGAATGCAGGATGGTCATTGTTTGGTTATTTAACTACGCATAATAAAGCATTCTTGTTGCTGGTTTTAACTAGTTTTGTTTCTACTTTATGCTAAAATGTTAGTGAAATAGTTAAACAACTATAATTTTCTATTATGCCAATACATGTACAATAACGGGGGAAAAAATGAACCACTCCTTGTTATTCGTTCATTATTCATTGTAGGACTAAACTTAATATATCATTTTGTAGGGAATAAAATCTTCTAAAACTTTAATACGCAAAACATTTGCAATGGGGACATGCCTTCCTATTAAAATACACACTAACTTACAAATTCGAAATGACAACACCTATTTTTGATAACATAGAAATGTTCTGCAGCCTTAAAATAAACTAGATTTAAATTTTTGTTAAATTTCTAAGTTATATGTGGAGATATTAAGTAATCTGTATCGCTCGCATTTCAAGGGCTATTTCCATATTGAATAGTCGGTATACGAAAACCAGAAGGTTTTGCAGAGTAGAAAAAGTTTTGGCGGTAGCTGCCAGCTGATGATTTTTTTTCCCACCCACCTACAATTGTTCTAATAGTAAAATAAGGCAGTGCGTGTTTTACTTAAAGATACGTTAGTACTTCAAAATTATTCTATATGGTATTTTTGAGGACGTCAAACACGTATCACGGAATGTTCTTAACTGTATAGGCCAAAGACGAATCTGATATAGTAAAGATAATTAAAAATTATAGACTATATATTGAAGAACAAATATTCGTTCGAGGTTTAAATTGCAATCGGCAATGATTTACTTTAATTTTAAAATTCATAAGGAACGAAAACTTTAAAAATATTCTAAATAGGGTTCACCTGTAGTAGTTTTTCTCAATTCGAAATGTAATCGGAATATTATAAACGTTATATTTACAAAATCAATTTGCACTAAAGTTATGCAGTTCCTGATTTTTTTTTATATAATATTATGCTTGTCTTAGATTATACAGTGCGTCCGAAAAATATTATTACAAGTTTAAAAATTATTTAAAAAACAAACAGTTCGACTTTTTAAAAAGTCAGTGAAACGAATTGAGGATTTTTAAACAATTTTTTTCACGTATCCCCCAAAAAAGTAAATCCAAGGACGAGATATCTGGGGATATAGGTGGTTTCCGACATTAAAACTCCTTGTCCAAGATTGTCAAAAAACACTTTGATACTTCTTTTAATAAATACAAAAATCACTAGAACACAACGTTGTTTGCATATGTAAATATTTTTAAGCAACTTCTGTTTATAGAAGTAGCATAGATAAAAATATCAGCTTCATAGAATTTTTATTTCGAAAGACATGATTAAAAGATTACTTCACCAAACGACTTGCAAACTGAAATCTAGCGATAAAGTTTGATGTAAATTCTTTATATTTCGTCAAATTTGATTGTAACTATTGAAAATTAAAAGTTGTTGTACAATTTAGTGTGAAAACAGTCCAATATGCACCCGATGCAAACGTTTTGCATATAAATATGTACAACACTTTGTTCCCTGCAAAATGGTATATTAAGCTTTACCCTACGGTAAATAGCTGCCGATATAGATATTAAGCAATTCGTTTTTTTCCGCCACTGTACATGTGATACACACAAACAATGACTATTGACTAATAATTTGTGCCAAACCTGTATATAATCTAATGGAATATAATAAAATATTGTATTTAATGGAATATGTCTAAAATCTAATATAATACAGAATAAAATAGATTTTAGAATAACGTCCAACATATAATCTAATAGAATATAGAGTTTAATAGAATATGGAATTTAATAGAATATAATAAAACTGAATATAGAATAATAAAATCAAATTCTATTATTTAACAGGCATAGAATAAAGTGGTCATCCATAAATGAAATGGAACGTATTCGAATTACTACTTCAAACATCCAGTGCATTCTAATCTATTCACTGACCCCCTTCAACATGAAGAACGATCCCAATTCCGCCGGGCAGTCTTGCTGAAGACACAGCACCCCCCACCGACATTGAATCCAATTTATTAATATTGAGAAGGGCAATCATGGGGATGGGATTAGCAGTGTAGTCTATGTGTCTGAGGTAGACTGAGTGGGGGTAGGTAGTCGATAAAGATATCATGATGCCGACGTAGATGTCTATGCCGGGGTGATTTGGGTAGTATTGCTTTGGGAGTTCGAGAGTACGGATGGCTGGAATTGAATTTGTTATTTCGTTCCAGGATTTGATATTGGAGAGGTTCCCCTGATGGAATTGGGGTCACTTGAGATTTGTCCCGTGTTGATTGAAGTTCCGAACATATGTGCTCCAGTTTTTCTTGAGTTGTTTTAGCGGTATTTTGGTGCAGCCGATAATGGAATTAAATTCTAGTCGGGAAATCAATTTATGATAAGTTCCGTAAGGTTTTATGATGAATGCTTTTTGGTCTCATGCAAACAAAGGTTAGCGGAAGAAGAAGATAAATGGCTAAACTTATTGACGTGGCCTACCTTCCTCTTCACGAGGGTACGTCATTTATCCGTATGGACTGATATCCCGTGTAGTTTTGCGACGGAACTGCATACTGCAGCCAAGGGCGGCATTTCTCCTCCCGCGCGGTAGGAAGGTCAGTAAGGGAATGTGTTAACAAACAACCTGGTCGACCTGGCCCACATTCCTTTACAGGATGGTATGTCATTTATCTCCATAGAATGTTTCAAAGTGAGCTTACGTGGGTGCAAGCGTATACTGCAGTTAGGGACGACACAGTACAAATGTAAGAGAGGGGAATGGGTTATCAATTGTCTGTCCAAAACAACTCGCTTTCCTATAAACGATTGTATGTCATTTGTAGCCATAGTATGATTCCACGTGGAGTTATTAAGATTCGACAGGTGTCGTTTTCATTATACGACTCCGTGAGGAGGGGCACCTCATATCAATTTCATAGACGTATGATAAACTCTTTTGCAGTGAAAAAAATTCCTGATATAATACTGCAGCACACAATTGAAATATCAAAGAACTAAATTTATTTCAAAATAAATTTGAATAAAATAGATTTCTAATGTAGAGGTTATTGATCAAAAGATAGAATATCAATAATCTTTGGAAAGTACCAGATTGCCATATTCTGGCGTAATACTGCAGCAACCAATTCGAAATTTCAATTTCAAAGAACTAAAATACAAAAGAAGTTTAAGTAAAACACTAATATAATAGTAGTCATGGAACAAAAATTATAATATTTTAATAAGTGTTTTAAAATTATCCTTGAATTAAACATAAAAATTGCATTATCCCATTGTTTGAAAATTTATGATTATTATTTTAGTCAGACATGCTTCTTTCCTTTTGCTAAAAATCGTTTGTATCCAAAACCACCGCAATTTCGTTAGGTTTTTGTATACAAAGTGACATTCCATTTTTTTCCCCTAAACAATCAAAATAGGATACTAACTTTCAGTTGATTTTAACAGTAATAACTTGTTATTCGGAAGTGGCAATCACTTTCAAATAAAAATAATAAACACATTAACAGATACTTTAAAATAATGATTATTCAAAACCGTACTTTTAATAAAGTGATTATAAAAGTATTACGATATTCATAATTATTACAAACCCAAGCAAATTTTAACTAACCATTTTTACAGTACATATTAATATTTCTTTACAGATTTCACATATGTATAATATTTTTTTATTATTTAGTTTTGCATTATATGGAGTATTTAAAAAGAATAACACACCTTTAAAGGCTATACCTCCGCAACCAAACAACTTAGAGCGTCATTAGACATATCGTTATCAAGAAGACATTATGCAGGTTTATTTTCTAGGCAAGAAATAGCAGTAAGAGTCATTGCATTACTAAAGAGTTTATTGTTGTTTATTGCACTTTCGTGTTGAGATAACAACTGCGCAATAGAAGGAGTGTGGATGTCATTGAATTTGATAAAAATGAATCGGTTAAGACTCCTCAAGTATTCAACAAGAGTTATTTTTTGCAAATACCGATTTTGTCCTATCGATAGTTGGAGTATCGAAAGTTGGATTCGCCCATTTAGTAAAAGGGGAGTGTCTTTGAAAATACACCTTTTTTTTACTAAAATACAAAACCTCTAATCGTAGTTGTAAATGAAGAATGTTCATAATGAAATCTGTTACTAATCAAATAAGGTTTAGAATGTTTTATTTACAATGATATGTAAAATTCCACTCTAAGGTCTTTGATTGTGGATATATTGACATGCAATCTTGTGATAGTATTTTTTTATTTTATATAGTTCGATTTAAAAAAAATCTTTTTTGGTGAATAATCATACTTAAAATATATTTATATCTTTTTAAATTACTAAAATGAATAGTATCATTAGAATATGATTTATTTTAATGTTTTATATTACCATTGTAATGAAACACGTTTAACAAATATTTATTTGTCTATTCCAACATTTAAATGTAAACATCATGTGAGTATATTTCTTTAAAATAATTTGATAGTTGCGGCATTACATTGTAATTAATTATACGTTTTAAGAAGCATGTATTCGGTTTTATGTTTGCAACTAAGTATTTTAGAAATGCAACTTGGAAACCACAAACCTGTATTTGACAAATATTAAATCTAACTAACTTTTAACTGTGAAAAACAAATACCTATCTATCACAATATATGCTATCATTGTCATGTAATTAATATAGCATTTTATATATTCATTGCCATCACATACTTTTTTGTAATATGTATTATAAATATAAATGTACATATCTACGAACCGAAATAACAACATTAATATTTTCGTTCCTTAAAAATACTTTGATATTTACGAAACAACTTTATACTCAGATATTTTTCACAAAAATTTCTACATGTCTGTAAAATGACGTACGGAAATACAATTTATCATCCTCAAAACTATATTTGACATGAGTTGAGTTATCCTATTTAATAGTAAAGTCTATTTTTTAAAAACTTAACTATCACGTCAGCCAGTCATTCTCCATTCAATAAAAAGAAGTAACGTAGAAAATATACACACAATTCAACCCTCTAACAGAACTGGAGCCATGGGTTTGCAAATTTTCTAGCAATCTATATAAAAAATATTCGATGTTGAAAAAATCTTCAAATCAAGTTATTGGCGTGTTTCACTGAAGGTACATCTTATAAAATATTATAAATTAATATATATATATATATATATTTATATATATATATATATATATATATATATATATATATATATATATATATATATATATATATATATATATATATATATATATATATATATATAATATATAGTTAACTATTTTAAGAAAAAAAGCAAAATGACATATTCCTAAACAGTAAGAGGGAATCTTATTTTGCACAGTATATTAATATTCTTAAATAAAATTTTTTGGCATATAATCATTGTGATGAAACACATTTAAAATATACAGTATTGTTATGAATGCACATGTTTTGAATTTTGAAATAATATCCATGCCGATACACTAATATTTTGCTAGTACCGATTCTTTTAAAGTTATAAAATACCAATGGAATGTCATGTTATTCAGAAACACTCATTTTTATCTGTGTATAACTTCCTAATTAAAATACACAATTTGGCATCCACAAAACTATATTTGACATATATTAATACATCCCTTCCCATAGACAAAAAATACATCGATTATTTATGAAACTTTAAAACTGTCACCAATTCAGAGATTGTTGGATATAAAAATACAATACAGAAAATAACACCAACACAGTATGAAGTTCTCACCTTCTGTCTCCGCAGAAGAAATAGTATCAATATCAGATGACTCGTCCACCTTCCACCACTCGGACAAAGTCACACACCGGTTCTCCAGCGGCCGGGGGGGGGGGGGGGGGAATCCTTAAATGGGGATGCAAGAACTGTGACCGATGCTACAACTTCCCTCTCTCGTTGGGAGGATGGAGAGCAGAGCGGATCTCTTCGGATCGGGACGCAGGACGGTGTTTCTCTCTCTCCCCGGAAGATGCTGGGGAGAAGGGATGCTCAGGTGGCGCCACTGGCGGAAGGGTTTTCTTCTTGGTGAGGTCCCTGGCAAGAAGTGCCCCGCGATCGGAAGAACACGGATAAAAGAAGCAGAGCAAATGACTGGTTCGTTAGTTGGCTAAAATAATCTCGCGCTGGAGCAATACAATGGGTTATTCGGGATGGTTCGGAACATAGGTGTAGAGAAGAGAGGATGGGCTTCTCTCCCCCCCCCCACCCCCTCCTTACCCCTACAGGATTTCAAGTGAAAAATTTCAATCACTATCCCTATTCATATTTTAGAGAATTTTTTTCATACAATTTATGAACATTATGTTAATCCTACTTTTAAATAATAGCAAAACTGTTAATTTCTCAAGAATTTATGCAATTAGCTAGGTAATTAACAAATTATTAAGATTTAAGAATTACCCATTAGCAACTAATTGCTAATTAATAACTAAATATTACTCAGCATAACTGCTAATTATCGTTTATTTTTTAAGTATTTTGGATATGGGACATAGTTGAGGCCCCTTTGCCCTTCATCATTTTTGAATTGCTATGCATCTAGAACGGGATCTATCGCTAAGGAAAGACCCGGGAACATTGCGTCTTTGTTAAAATACAAATACAACGTTACAATACGCAATAAAAATCCATCCAATCTGGACATGTTTCGGGAGATACGTCTCCCTTCATCAGCAGAAAATGTAAAGTATGTGGGCGATAAAAATAGCAATAAACCCAGAAGTGTTGCCATAGTACAAAAAAACTATCTCAATCGGTTGGAGTTAACTATTGTGTGACAACAAGCGGGAAATACTGGGACCGCAAATGTTTCATTGACAAACGAATCAATATTGCTAAAAAAATGAAACGCTTCCAGGAAGTAAACTTCAACTGGAAATTTGGGTTTGCAAATTAAATGTGGGTTAGAAAAATTAAATATATGACCATGTTCCCAAGAGTGCTTGGCAATGGAAGACTTCTTTGTTTCTTGTTTAACAATTTATGGAGATAGTTTTTTGTTCAATGGCAACACTTTCAATTCTGGGTTTATTTCAAATTTTATACACAGACTTTTTATTTTCTGCTGATGAAGGGAGATGTATTTCCCGAAACATGTACAGATTTGATGGATTTTTATTGCGTATTTTAACGTTGTATTTGTATTTAACTATTCTTAACGCAATGTTCTATAAGACTAGTTTAAATCTTATTGCTTCTGCACCTTTGGTTTGAATCATAGCCGTAGTCCAAGGGCACACCTTAGCTGGTAATCCATATTACATAGGCATGAGAAACGACTGATCTGACTTCTTAGTTATAGAAAATAATGTTAGATTTTTTTTTTAGATTATTAGAACTCAAACCACTTGACAAGCATCACACTCTTATAGATGCCTCTTTCTCAATTTATACATATATAGTACAATTCCCTCAAATAATCGGAAAAAGTGTGCACGTTTAAGTGAGAAAGGAGTGAAATATGTAAATTCATTAACATAGCAACTAAAATTTTATTTTCATTGCAAAGCATTCTTGTTTCATATATTTGAAATACCCAGGGGAAGAACGATCACGGTGCATCCAAACTGGTTTTCCTGGAAACGAAAACCAAGTTTTCATGCATCCGATATTGCACATACCGATACTTAAATGCGGATAATCAACTTTTTTTCCCGACTTGGTACAATGAAAGCACAAGTCTGAACAAGAGACACTTAAATCTCAATTTCAACAAAATAAAAGGACACTCATCATTTCCCCATTGGAAACTCAATCTGTCTTGTGCATCAGAGTCCCATTCGGGATATAAATAAATTTAATATTACATTTTTTTTCACTTTTTACAAAATACCTAAACGAATAATAAATTAGAAGATCAAACGAAACTACAAAAAATATAAAAAATTTACAAGAATATTATAAATTATACTTCAAAACTAAAATCTAAAAATCAACCGTGTGTGTCACTCATTTTGAACAAAACTTAATTCCAAGGCGAAATTTACAACCCTAATTTGTAAATATACGTGTGCGTGAACACATTCATTATTTAATATGTCATTCTGGATTGCATTTTTATTCATGAGCTTTTTTTCTATCATCAGAGATTGTAGGTTTTAAGAATGCACTTTGGTTTAAATAATTTGAAAACCCGAATATTAAATGCATTCTACCGACTCATTAAGTTTTATTGCATGGAACTGTGGCGACCACACCATTGAACTGAAGTGAACTGCACACACCATCGAACTGAAGTGAACTGCACACACTGTCTTTTCTTTAGAGAGCGATGTTTTGAACGTATCAAAAGTAATTTTGTAAACAAAATAAAAAGAGTTTCTTTGCCGATACATATTATTTTAACGCGGCTCAACACTCTTCAGTGGTGACTTACGGACGTGAGTTTTGTTTTCAACAACACGCATCGTATTATGTACAGACACTCCGACGACAGCGTCAGATGGAAGTGGATTCTTTATTGCCATGCGAACTCCGGTAAGTGAGATTTGAGTGGTATTTTGACTCGAGACCATGAATCCTACCTAAATTTATTTAGAATTTAAACTTTAAATTGCTAAATTTTCTTAGTTCATACTATTATTTAGCACGTTCGTAGCGTTATTTAACACGTTATTTCAAGTTTGATAATTCTATTTTAAATTTTAACTCTGGAATTATATCTTTTTGATGTTCTAATTAATAGCGAATTGAACTTTAATTGTGTAAGATGAATACGGATAAAGTAACTAATGTACAAAATACTGCTGTGCAGGAATCGGAAAACGAAAGTACGGTCAAACCGGAACTTGTTCGTGTGGCCTTCCGTGTACCGCCATTTTGGAAAGCGAATGCTGAACTTTGGTTTTACCAGCTCGAGTCCCAATTCATAACGGCAGGTATTAGTTCGGAAGACACTAAATTTCACTCGGTAGTGGCGGCGGTAGATACAGAAATTTTAACGTATGTTAGTGATCTGGTTAGGAATCCGCCCATCGAGAACAAGTACAAGAAACTTAAAGTTCGAATTGTAAACCAGTTTTCGCAAAGCGAAACTGCTCGTATAAGAAGCTTATTACAGGAAATACAACTGGGGGATAAAAAGCCTTCTCAACTTCTTAGAGAAATGCGAGACCTCGCTTCTGATCGGTTAACCGATGATACAATTTTGGCGCAATTATGGAAGCAACGCTTACCAATTGCTTGTCAGCAAATTTTATCGGTTAGCACCGGAACATTGGAAACTTTGTCGCTCATTGCGGACAAAATCACCGAGGTGTCTGACATTGCGACAGAAATTTCTGAAGTTCAAGTTAATCCCTCATGCTCTTTCAAATCTCTACAAAACCAAATTTGTGCGTTGCAAGAAAGTGTCGAACGACTTTCTAGGTCAAGGGTTCGTGAAAATTTTTCGGGTAATAGACGTAACACTAGATCCAACTCCCTTGATCGCCAACTGAGATCTCCAGCTGTAGTTGAACGCTATCCATTGTGTTGGTATCACTTCCGTTACGCGGATAAGGCACGAAATTGCAATCCACCATGTAGCTTTAAGAAAACTCCCAATGTTCAGGAAAACTAACTGGCTCATCAGTGATGGCGACCACGGATGAAAGCCAACAAATGAGTCGTCTTTTTGTTTTTGATAAAGGAACAGGTAAACAATTTTTGATCGATAGCGGAGCCTGTGTTTCTGTTTATCCTAAAAGGTTTACTAAAGGTGTTTCCAAACAAGACGATTTTTTCCTTTTTGCCGTAAACGGTACAAAAATTACAACTTACGGTACTCGCAGGTTAACGCTGAACTTGGATCTTCGACGGGATTTTTCATGGAACTTTATTATTGCTGATATTCAAAACCCTATAATAGGAGCCGATTTTTTGGAGGGGTTTGGATTATTGATTGACATACGCAATCACCGTTTGATTGATAATGTAACTTCGTTAGCTACCAAGGGTTCGGTTAAGTGTGTATCTACCGGTGGGTTAAGTACAATAACTAACGATATGCCATACTTTGAATTGCTTAACCAATTTCCAGACATCACTAAACCTTGCATCAATGATGCACCTAAAAAACATGGGGTTACACATTGTATAGTCACTAAAGGACCGCCAGTTTTTGCTAAAGCGAGGCGTTTATCACCGGAAAAACTTGCAGCTCTCAAAAAGGAATTCAAAGATTTACTCGACCAGGGTATTATCAGACCTTCAGATAGCCCTTGGGCCAGTCCTATTCACATGGTACGCAAAAGTAATGGGGACTTTCGTGTCTGTGGGGATTTTCGAAAGCTTAACTCTATTTTTGAAGCAGATAGGTATCCAATTAGACATATACATGACTTTTCTCTAGAACTGGAAGGTAAATCTGTATTCTCAAAACTAGATCTCGTTAAGGCGTATCACCAAATTCCCATGGAACCTGAAGATATTAAAAAAACTGCTGTAATTACACCGATTGGTTTATACGAATACGTGCATATGTGTTTTGGGTTGCGGAATGCTGCACAAACGTTTCAACGCTTTATTGACTCAGTTTTGAGTGGATTAGACTTTTGCTTTGCTTACCTTGATGATGTGCTTGTTGCTTCTCGTAATGAGAATGAGCATAAAACACACTTGCAAGAAATTTTCCAACGTTTTTCAGAATATGGAATAGTTATTAATGTTAACAAATGCGTTTTTGCAGTAAAAACTTTGCAATTTTTGGGTTATCAGGTTTCGCCAGAAGGTATTTCTCCATTACAGAAAAAAGTGGAGGCACTTCTGAACTACCCTAAGCCTAAAACAATCGATGAATTAAGACGATTTTTGGCATTATTAAATTTCTATCATAAATTCATACCTCACGCAGCTGATAAACAAGCGTTGTTGCACGACTTTCTAAAAGGAAAAAAGAAACGCGACAAAACCCCAATTGTTTGGACTGACGACTCGGATAAAGCATTCGAAGAGTGTAAAGTTTCAATTTCTCAAGCTACCTTACTAGCTCATCCTAAAGTCGATGCCACATATTCATTGTTGGTAGACGCTTCGGAAATCGCAATAGGGGGTGTTTTACAACAAACGTACTCAAACGTCGTAGAGCCGTTAGCATTTTTTTCGAGAAAGCTTAATGCCGCGGAACGCAGGTACAGTACCTATGACCGTGAACTCTTGGCTGCATATTGCGCTGTCAGACATTTTCGGCACATGTTAGAGGGCAGAGATTTTGTAATCTTTACAGATCATAAACCCCTTACGTTCGCATTCAAAAATTGCAGTGAAAAATGTTCTCCACGCCAACAGCGCCATTTAGAATTCTTAAGTCAATTTACAACAAATTTTTCATATTTGGCAGGTGACAAAAATTGTGTCGCGGACGCGATGTCTCGCATTTCAGAAATACAGGTACCTACAAATATTGATTATGATGGTATGGCTAAAGCTCAGGTTGACGATCAGGAAATACAGCAGGTTTTAAATTCCGATTCTGGTCTTAAGTTGAAACCGCTTCATTTCTCACAAACCGATTTGACTTTGCTATGCGATACGTCAACTGGAACTGTTCGTCCTTATGTACCTAAAGACTTTCGTTTTCAAGTTTTTCTAGTTATACATAACTTGGCCCATCCAGGAATAAAAGCCACAACTAACATGGTTCGACAGCGCTTCATCTGGAAGGACCTGCACAAGGACATTGCTGCATGGTGTAAAGGGTGCCTGGAATGCCAGAAAAACAAAGTCCACCGCCACACGAAGTCCGAGGTTGGGAGTTACCCCCTACCAAAGTGTAGATTCAGCCACGTAAACATCGACGTGGTAGGTCCTCTTCCTACTTCTCGAGGATTCTCCTATTGCCTTACATGTGTCGACAGATTCAGCCGGTGGCCGGAGGCATTCCCCATGGTAGACCAGACTGCGGCAACCATAGCTGAAACGCTGTTCGGAGGATGGATATCCCGTTTTGGAGTCCCTGAGTACATTTCAACCGACCAGGGGAGATCTTTCGAATCTGAAATCTGCCGGGCATTGATGAGGTTCATCGGGACGGAGAAGTACCGGACAACCGCCTACAACCCCGCATCTAACGGTCAGGTGGAGAGGTTTCACCGCCAGCTTAAACAAGCCATCAGATGCCAGGCCACGGAAAGATGGGTAGAAGTACTTCCAAGTGTCCTGCTAGGCATTAGATCTTGCTTCAAGGAGGATCTTGGAACGAGTTCAGCCGAACTCGTGTATGGAACAACGCTAAGATTACCCGGTGAGTTCTTTCGTTCTTCACCAGCGTCCAGTACTCCTGTGCATGCAGAGTTCGTTCAGCGTCTGCGGGATACCATGCAGAGGTTGCAGCCTACGCCAGCGTCCAGGCATTCAAAGACTGATGTGTTCGTCTGCAAAGATTTGATGGAAACTACGCATGTCTTTGTGAGGCAGGATATGGTGAGGAGACCTTTGCAACAGCCGTACGAGGGCCCTTTTCAAGTTCTTAAACGGGGTCCCAAGTTTTTCAAGCTACTAATCAAGGGTGCGGAGAAAAACGTCGCGATAAACCGTCTGAAACCGGCATTTCTTCTTGCCGCAGAAGATCCTGCTATTCCTCGTCTGGAGTCGAATCCTCAACCAAGAACAGTCACGACTAGATATGGAAGGACTGTTCGTTTCAGACTACCGTGACAACAGTATCGTCGTTCCGACTTGCGGGGGAGCTCTGTGGCGACCACACCATTGAACTGAAGTGAACTGCACACACCATCGAACTGAAGTGAACTGCACACACTGTCTTTTCTTTAGAGAGCGATGTTTTGAACGTATCAAAAGTAATTTTGTAAACAAAATAAAAAGAGTTTCTTTGCCGATACATATTATTTTAACGCGGCTCAACACTCTTCAGAACGACAGATTTCTTAAGTTAGAGCTTGCTTTTACTGAATTAAACATAACATCAAAACCGTCAGATATTTATTTATTATATTCTCGGTATTATGGTTAAAGCTTTAAGAGAACACAGCAATTGCGTAACTATTTTTTTAACGAAAGAAAATATCATTTCTGGACCTTTGTTCACTGTCAGAACTCACACTCTTATTTTTAAGATTACTACGATCGTCAACGCTACCCTCGTCATTTAATCAAGTAACTTTTGACGAAACAAAAATCCTCAAATTTTATATAAAAAAAAGGAATTTGTTTGGTGCGGCCACGCGATAGTAGACTCCATTTCAGAAGGTTAATTAATAGGTTATGGACAAATTGATGATAGCCATAGTAGTTAGATAACAAATAAGATTTAATGATGCAAATTTAACAATTAAGAATTTACATTAAAAGGTTAAATGGATTATATTGCATTTACATGATGAGAACACAGAAGAGCGTGTTATTACTATGACAGTTTGGCTGGGAATGTCTATTTTCAGTGAGTGTTGTTCGAAAGCGGCCGCTCCCCTGCGTGGGGCCTCTTTCGTTGTCGATCTCTCATTGGTTTGAGACCTAAACACTGGTTGAAGTGTTGCATGCCTTTCGCGATTTCTTGGAACCGAAAGAAAAATGGATGAACTCCAGGACGCTGCAACTTTATTCAGATTCCTTTGCGGGTGTTTTCATGGGGCATTAACTCTTAATTGAATCTTATACGTATATTGCTAAACTCAACTGAGACTTCTTCACATTGCAGAGCGTTGATCTTCTGACTGAGAGGTCATCGGTTCGAGTCGGCCTCCCGTCTACATTTATTTAAAATCGTCCTCATTTTTGACGAAATTAATTTTTTAAATAAAATAACAAAATGAATTTCTTCAGTTTGACGAAATATTTAATCGGATCATATAGCAAAGCTCTGTTTTATCAAAAATGACGACAAACGTTTGGTCAAATATGATAACGTATTTTTAACAGTATTTAAAACAGTATTTTTAAGTGATTCAAAATCGAGGATATATTATTAATTTAAAATGTTTTATACCTAATCAGCTAAAAGTTAATCTGATATTTATACATTATCTATAAATTCAAAATATACGAATAAAAACAATGTGAGAAATGACCCATGGTCAGTTGACGCAGACCACACCTTAAATAATATATCAATGCCCATACTTGAACATCACGAACATTAAAGATAGGACTTTATTTAAACCAAAGGGGGCTGGGGTGGACAACAGCATGCATATATATATATATATATATAAAAGAGAGAGAAATATATTAAAAACAAAGGAAAAAATCTTCTACCTTATGTGAAACTGTCATTAATATAGCGGCACATATTACAAAAAAAACCGTATATTTTATATATATTTAATAATAATATATTTATTTTCCATGTAAAATTTCTAAACACATTCTGATGTAGAAACGAAATAATATCCTTTGCATCCTATAAAAAAATGTAAAATTAATAATGCGTATAGAAAAACAAAACAAACTCTGTCTAGACGAATATTCATCAGCATTATTCATAATTTTTAGAAATGCCATCCCTGGTATTTTCTACTTAATCCCTGCTTATCACTTAAACTTTTCAATGGTTGTTTAAGTTGGTTTACCAAAATATTTTTGTGGTATTTTGCAAATGGTTCGGTAAGGTTTACTTATTCATAATACAAATGGTATCGACAAAATAGTTCGAATGAAAAAACATATTAACTGAATGTTTAATGGATACTGTTGTTTCCAACAACAGGGTATAATTCTTTAATGGGATTTTATTTAATACTATTTGCTTATGTATCATGTGAATTTGTATTTTTGTGAAAAAGTTATATATTGAGTGATTGAGTATATTATTGAGTATGCTATTTTTATTTTTTTAAAAATGCATAAAAATATATAGGTTTACGAATAAGTATTTTTGGTTGATTAAACTAGTTTTGTATAAAGCTACACATGGAGAAATTGGTGACGTTTCGAGATTTATCACAAAGGAAAGACCCAGGAGCCACTGTCAGTTATTTTTAATCAAATCCAGATCACGAGGTTAAAGCTTGAAAACCAGCCACTTGTCAAACTTACCCACTACAACCTTTTGAGAACATTTTAGCAGCGGCAGATAACAGTGATTATTTGTTTAAATTGTTGTACTCTTTTTAATGGATGAATTGTTGTGTTTATTAAACATAATGTAATGTAAACATAAAACTTAAGTGTCTGAGTTTTTTCAATAGAGAGTAGTTAAACAAGTATTTTGATATGCAACTTTTTTTCTTTTATTGTATTCAATCGTACTAGTACGTGTTCAATATAAAAACTTAAATACATTATTATTATTCCTTTATCAAGAACTACAATTGTGGGGCTTTCGCTTCAGCGTAAAGCTTCGTTGATACACACAATAACTGGGCGATCTTTTCTCTCCAAACACGTTTACCAACCATCAGAGGATGTTACATGTAACACAGGACACTGCAGGTTAAGAATTCACATTCCATTCAATGTTCTGCGCCTCCACTCTCAGACTTCGGTCCCTTCCATCTCGGGTCAATAAGCACACATTTGTTCAC
>OZ010673.1:6465212-6725212 GCA_963932185.1 Troglohyphantes excavatus | reverse complement strand
AAAACAAGAATTAGGATTCAAGACAGCCTATTAGAAACTACTAGATTTATATTCCGGGGAACTTGGGGGGGGGGGGGGGAAGTGCGCGAGAGAGGGGATTTTTATTTTGCTCAAGAAATGTAAAGTCGTTGTTCATTTCGCGAGAATTCCGCCCTGGGTGGCGAAATTGCAGTTTTAGGAGAAGAAATAGAAAAAGTAGTTTAAAGTCGTTTTGCATCTGGGGAGGCTCTGGGTTCGTTCTTGCATCTTGTAGGATGTCGGAGAAGAAAATTCGGTGACAGCCGAGGGGGTTTAGAGGGGAAAAAAAGTCAAATTCTCCTTTTTAAACTATGAAATAGTTTTTAAGCGAATACCAAAGTCAAATAACAAAATGGTAGTTTTGCGAAACTGCTTATTATATTGTATCAACATTGTATTGTGTAATGTATTTTCGTTTGCAGAACACCAAGGAATCAAATCAACTGCGTGTGATTATCTCTAATATTGTTGCAAATTCTGTTTTGTTTTGCAATTAATGTAATATGGAGACACTTCACGTAAGAGTAATAGTTTAAAAAAATTAAGTTTGCACTCCGCTGGCGCCGCTGAGGCCACAACATAACGACTCGTTCTTTTGGTTCACTGTTCTTTAAAATAAACGAGAATCTTGTGTTTACAAAACATCGCTATTTTTTTCAACTCGTTCTTTTGCAGGTCCAAAATAGATTAGGTTTCTTTTTTCTATAAACATAACAAATTCTAGGGAAAAGAACATATGGATGAATAACTGTTCCATAGAAAGAACGGAAAAAGCAAAGAGTTCTTGGAGTGCAAAGGGTTAAATACAATCTTTTTTTAACGCTTGACTTATTGAGCAATTTTTGTCTATATTTTTCCAGATTGAATCTCCAAAAATCGAAAATTTCATGCGCACAGCAATTTTGAGTTCTAATTAATAAAAAAATCATGACATGTCTTGGAACTGCTCTTATTATTTAATCCAATATTCATAAGTACTTTTAATTATTTTATATTTTTATTAGCCCATTAATAACTTTGATTTCATTTATAAAATTAATATGGGAGCTTATTTTCCCATATCCCTATTTCCTTCTTACTTTGTAGGACCTCATTGTAAGTCCTACAAAGCACGATGTATTCGGCCTCGAAACCAACAAATACGACTCTGCTCTGATTCTATTGGTGTGTTGGTTAATAGGGCTTTGGAAATAGGATATGAATAGGGGATAGATATAAGCAAATTTGAATGTTGGATTCACTAAAAGGAATATATGTAATCTAATTCTACAGATGTGATATTGTCATTGCATAGGGGGATGGTTAGGATAAGATGCGACACAATTTTGGTCACCTTAGTTTTACAAAAGATATCGATTTGTTATAAACACTGAGCTGCAATAAACACTGGAGTGATGACTCTCATTAGTGGAAAGTGTACTTTACCGTGGCTCGCGGATGAATACTGTTCGGCAGACAAGGCGGAGAAAACATTCTACATTGGCTACTGCACCGTTGATCGCGATGCGACGATTTTGATTGTTTGATTAAGTGATTCGTATTTTTCTTTTTCCTGTTAGAAACTAAACAAGTATGGCAGTACATTAAACATTTTAGCTCAGTGGTTTGAAAGGCTTTATCATAGATCTTCGAATGTGGTTCAAGGTACTTCGAGACTGAACTATGCATTCAACTTTAAAACTTTAAACATGTATACCCAAGGACAGATTGACTTGGAAAATTTTTAGCTACTTAAATTTATCAAATTAGGTGATGCGGAAGGCATAACATTTCAAACACCTAATAATACTAGATGTCATGGGTACAAGTTAATACAAATTATAACTTAATTGGAAGGGTAGAAAACATTATTTTATAATAGAGTGCTTTGATAAATGAAATAGTTTTCATGAAGAGGCTGCTAATTCGACGGAAGTAAGTAGTTTAAAAAGACAATTGTATCGACATCGCGGATCGTTTATTAAACGGGCCAACTTTGTTGAGATATAATTTTTAGTTGGTCGACATTATTTGTATATATAGAGCAATTTGTTCGAAAAAATATGATCACTAATGCAAACATATCCCTACGAAACTTATGACAAAAATAAAAATCTAATTTAAAAAAATATTTTATAACATTCTGAAGAATTGTCAAATTTTGTTTTTTAAGTTAGATGAAAATGTTTTCAAACTAATTATAATTTATCTAATTTAAAGCATTGCACAGCAGAGAATGAAGCATTTTTAATTATCTCCAATGGTGCCATCTATACTTTATTTAGGGAACTATACTAATATAAAATAACGGTTTGTCACAAATTAATGGGCGAGGGCCATTGTTTGGCTGTATCGCATTTATCTGTATTGGCATAATTAAACATTACTTTTACTCAACTACTTCGCTTAAATTTCAAACAATTCGCTTAGCTTTAGTAAAAAGAAACAAAGTATAACTAAAAGAATGTTTTGTTACGAGTAGTTAGACAGCCAAACAATGATCATAGCCCAACAATTTGTGATTACCCTATATACATTTAAGAGAAATACACTGTTCTCATAATAAAAATGTATAAATATTTTTTGTATAACTAACATGAAATAAGTATTGCTTTGTTCATTCGTAGTTATCTGTAAAATGTAAAGAAATTTTTTATAGTATACAAATACGATTATATGCCATCTTTCTCACCAAGGTCGTTTATACGTCAGTTTCTACTTAACAGATTTACACCGTGTTTGTTGTTATCGTTGATTATTCACGATCGCTTTGGGCTATATATTATTGCTCACAGTTAAAGGAGATAGCTAAGAATTAAGATGTTTTTTATGAAGGAGGTTTCGTTATGCAAGTTTTAAACGTGTAAGGGTTAATCCCTTCAGTGCGACGGACGTACCTGTCGTACGTTAAGCTATATAAGTATATACATGCTGAAATACCAATGACGTACATGCCGTACGTTGCGACAATATTAGTTGTTAAACGAAATGTAACTGGTTTTGTTTACACTAACTTAATTTTCTCTCTGGTAGTGCGTCACGCAGAATTACATTTGCTGTTCATAATTTGAAAAACTTATCAGGTGTGGAAGGGGTGAAAAGTCACACTTGGGGAAGAGAGTTATATACGAACCATGCTCGGCATTTAAAATGTTAAATGAATATATATAGATGACATGAAATGTCTATGGGATAGGACCACATTAGTATATGACCCACCGTTTTTTTTTAAATGCTAAAATACAAATGTAAATACAATGTCACACAGCCACAGGGTATAGACCCAGCAACGTAAGTCCTGTTACTCAGTTATACACTGTTAAAAATTATTACGATATTGCAATAAACTTTGGTACCTATTTAGCTGCAACCAACATTTAGTACTTAGTTTCACCATTGTATGGTACTACGACGGATACCATTTAGTAGTGAAACGTTGCACCAATATTCATAACGTGCATAAAACTCAAAATCTCTAATTTCCTTAGAATTGTAGTAGTATTATTTTTGTAGCGAAGCTGGCAATCTTCCGATCACAAGATGACAACTTGTCACCGATCGGACTCGAACTGGGAATCCTCTGATTCATAGCTGAACGCCTTTATCCATTGGGCAACGGAGGCCCATGACCGTCGCTGTCTTTCTTGGAGGTACTTGTTGATGCAGCAACAGCGAAAATTTCGGTTGCAGTAATAGAAATTGAACCAATTATCGGTGAAACCTTCGCTTTTTTCCGATAAAGGATTTTTGGTTCAACCTATATTCCACCATAATATGGTGTAGACCTCTGTCTTGCACCAAGATACATCGTTAAACTGAATTTTTTAACAGCGTACTGTAAAAAATTATGTCCAAACAAACAAAGTTAGGCCAAAGAATGGGAAAGTAAGCTATGAAAACTAAATCGCTACACATGAAAGTGTAGCGATCTTAACTACAATTTATTTCAACTTGTCTAATTTCGTTCAACACATGTAGTACCCGACAAAGCAGCCGCGATCTCTACTGGAGAAATATTATGAGAGTTATAATGCGTGTTTGTTGTTAAAACATTCTTCCGAATACAATCTGTAGTTTCTCTGTTTTAACTCAACCTTTCGATACCTACTATTTCATTTGTTTATCTTTAAATTAAATTTGTTTGTTTGTGTAGTCACGACCCAGATCGCAATTTTCTTCAAAATTGGCATGAACGTTCCTTGAAGGCATTAAAAATGGCATATGTCTTTTTTAGATTATTTTAGCGAAATCGCGAGATTTACTGTTCCCAAAACTAGTAGTATAGATGTAAATCAATGCAGAATCTATATTTAATTTTTTTTCAAATTGTCAATGTTATTTCTAATGTTTTATCGAAACCATTCAAAATGTAATTTCTTTCAAAAAATTCAAAACGAGAAACAAAACTTCCAAATAGAATTTAAAAAAAAGTTAATTATAATATTTTATTATATATTTTAGACATCAAATCTTTTTGTACCAAAACCTTAACCATTCAAACACCCAATTCATAGTCTTAAAGAATTGAAATCTACAAATAAAGTCGACAACCTCTAATCATTAACTTAAGTACATGACTACAAGGTGTCATTTTACAAAAACAAAATTTGAAACAAACCTTTTGTGCATATTTCTCCTTGTAAAATGCGGAAATCCAAATCATTAACTACCAATTACGCAGATACTTTCCAATCAATTTTGTAATCCAAAATTGCCAGCCAGTGTCACAATCTCTGTGTCTATTCATCTGCCCAAATACCGCTTGTTCAACGGAATTGCCGGCATTTGTTGACGCACGGGCAACCTGGGACAATACCACTGAAGGTAGTTAGCGGCGCAATTAACTAATTGCTTCGGCTATTAAGTCGCAATGCGAACAGCTGAGCAAACAACCCGTTCTTCAAAAGTAACCCCAGGTAAGACCTAGGTCCAGAACGGAACCACTTCGAAGCCAAAGATGTGGTCCGCGCTGTTTCTTGCGATATGTGTTACTTTACATAATGGTAAGTAGAGATTATTATAATATTCCATTTTGTTACATTACCCAGTGCCTATTGTAACGGGCAGTCATGACTTAATTGGACAATAATTAAATTATCATTAAATAGTAAGAATACCTGTTCTTCGTATGATTTTTTAAAAAAAAAGAATTCTTACGTCCGTGTTAGCAAGTGATGTCATTCCAGTAAGAATATTTCAAATTCATCTCGCCTCCAATTCCATTCGCCTTGCATTGAGAAGCGCGACCGCTGCAGGGTTAAAGATTCCCATACATCAAAATTTCCGTACATTTTATATGAATGAAATGCCCCTGCTTATGCCACTCGTCCTTTGTTTCATTTTCATGGATTCTCTTTATTGTCAGGTCTCACACCTGTTAGTTGTTGGGAAACCTGCAGTGAGAATGAAGAATACGTGGAGAATGTGGACCCCTGCAATGCCTGCAAGTACCTGGAAGGCGTTTGCGTGGTCTCAGGCGAAACCGGACCCGGATGCGATTGCAAATCCGGCTTCTACAGGAACCAAGACCGGGTGTGCGTCAAAAGATCCGAATGTTTCGGTAAGTCATTGTGAAGTAAGGATATATTTATCGTATGAGTAGCCTACCTGCAAAACAGGCTATATAAAAAAAATTTAGAAAATGAGAATTTTTTATCAATAGACACCTTATAACTTTGGCTGGAATGTGGACATGGAGGGTTTTGCTTGATGAACAAATTATATAGATGGCGACGCATATAGTTGAAATACCAGTTAAAAGACTTCATCCAGTTGCAAAACAAGTTATGCGAAAATCAAAATTTTGATATTAACTAATTACGTTATTTGAAAACATACATATTTTTTTAAAGTGTTGTATATTATTAATTCATTTGTACCAAAAAATACTATTTTAGTAATAATAGTTCAGTTTGACAGTTATTCGCGATTTACTCAAAAAAGTGAATTTGCATATAGCTGATTTTGCATCTGGGCTACACATATACATTTCAAGATGTAGGGGGAACTCTGCCAAATTGTATAAATAACCGTAGCAAAAATTGATTTTACTAAGGTGACTTAATGTAACACTTGTGCTACTCTTTTTTTGTGTAATGTTAAAACTACCACGTTGTTTCAGCTCACAGATGATGTTTTGAGATAGTTTTTTTTTTAGAAGATTTTTAAAGATGTTTTTTAATTGCGTAGAAAAAAAAACTTTATGCGTTGCCCTTACATGTACAAGCACCATAACTTAGCTATCGTGTTTCTTTTAGGTTCCATCACTGAGCTCAAATAATAAGCATTAGAGTGATGACTCCCATTGGGGGAGATTTACTTTACCGTGGCGCGAATACTATTCGGCAGAGAAGGTTGAAAAACATTCTACCTTGGCTTTTGCGGTCTTGAGTATTTGATTATTTAATTCATATTTATTTTTATTTTTCTTGTAAATAAAAAAGAAAGTATGGAATAAAATTAAAACTATTATATCTAATGTATTTTCGAAAGCCAGACACGTGATTTTAAAACTAGGATAAATGCACTTCACATTATTACAAACACCCTGCGAAAGGACTATAATTTTTCAACCTTGGCTGAAAAAGGTGTAAAGGAGTCGCGCACGCTTAGTCTTCCCTCCAGTGATTATTTGAGCTCAGTGGGTTTAATTTCGAGTTAAGGTTTGGTTTGTTTAATAAACGTCGCACTAGAGCTGCACAGTGGGCTATTGGCGACGGTTCGGGGCCTATCTCGAAGCTAAGACCCGGGAACGATGCCTCGTATTTTTGAACCATGGTCAGATGACGAGGACAACACCTGACTCGGCACCCGACGCAAACTCAATAGGCGTCAGGACATTGGACTCCGATCAGATTTATCGTGCACCAGTCCCGTATACACGCCAGTATAATTTGTTGGACGTTCTGGACGACTTTCTAGTATTTTTGTAACGAAGCTGGCAACTCTCCGATCGCAAGATCACTACTTTTTTACTTTTCTTTGTCAAGTCCATCGCACGGATTCGAACCACCAATCCTCTGATTAGTAGCTGAACGCCTTATCCACTGAGCAACTGGGACTCTAATTTCGAGTTAAAGTTGTAAATATAATTCTTAAACACCCTGTATAACGCAACCTAACGTCTCTTTGTAATGAGACAACAAAATGCCAAATCGAGTCGAACCTCATTGTCTACTGCCTCACTTCTTCCACAGAGAAAGACGAGTCCGAGGAAGAAGAATTCTTGCCTCGGCGTTCTTCCAAGATCGGAGGTCCCGGGCCGCAGACGGTCCATCGGACGTCCCCTGTCCGTCCTCCCCCTTTCGTCTGCAGGGACGACGAAGAGTTCCAGCAGTGTGGCTGCCTCAGGACCTGCTGCAACAAGGGGAGGAACGACAACTGCGCTGCCCAGTGCACGCAGGGCTGCTTCTGCAAGCCGCCCCTCGTGAGGGACGACCGAGGGGGGTGCGTGCGGTTGAGGGATTGCGGGAAAGGCAATCAGACGGGTGAGATTGCCTACTCTAAATAGTTTTTTCTTAATAAAATTGCTGTGGCAATATCCCCAAACTTTTTAAAACAGTAAAAGACACAAAATCATAAAAAAAGTATTCACAAATATTTGATTTCCTTAAAAAAATAGTTCATTTTTGTTTGAATCTAATGACACCAACGTTATTATTTTAATTTAAGTAAAACTAATTACGTTTAGCGAAATCTATAATAAGCTTTGATGCAAGATTGCCTGAATGTATAACTTTGAGCTCTTTGTTTTCAGTGATGACTTTTATTATGTTTGATTAAGTTTATAATGGTATAAGTTCAGATCTATTTGAAGATACTGTTCCAAATTTGGTGCAGTGTATTTTCAAACATATTAATTTAATTTGTATTTAAGGATTAGTAATATATAAAATCAGACAACATACTGCGTACAGACCGGGCAAATTTTTGTTCAATTTCAATTTGAAGTATTTCATAATGATAGTTAAGCGTAAATCAATATATGGTATTTTATTTACAATTTATAAATTAAAAAATAATATATAAAATGTAGGTATTAAAATAAAATACTTTTTCAAAGATTGTTATAAGAAGAAGTACTTTTCTTATAAAATGCACTTAAAAAACCCTATTATTTAAATCTAGAGTATTGTCAGGAATCGAAAACTTATATGAGCGTTTTTCGTTTTATTCTGATGAAATTAACTTTCAAAAATTGCAATCTGTACATGAGTCAATGCATTATGAATTTTTTTTTCACGCGAATCACCTTAATGGGGAAAAAAACACGTTCTGAATGGTAGTGATGGTGGAAAGGTAATTCAATTGCAGAAAGTAAATGTGTGATTGAACTGTTTTTGTTCTCAGACCACTGCGGGGCCAATGAGGTGTACGAGGAATGCGGAACAGCCTGCCCAAAGACATGCGCCAATAAGAATGCTGCCATCAAGTGCATCAGCAAGTGCGTCAAAGGATGCTTTTGCAAGGTCGGATACATAAGAAACGACAAGGGGAAGTGTGTCAAACCAAATCAATGCCCAACAGGTGAGCCGGGGTGTTTTCTAAATGGTAACGAACACCACAAGTTCGTTTAACTTTGAAGATAGTGTGTTTAAATCCCAATTTACTCATATAACAGCAAACAGTATTGATTTATCGTGATTTTAAATTTACAGAGAGTTAATTAAATAAGTTCTCCTCTTTAGAAGCAACTGTAACTAAACTAATAAACGGAATTACACCAAATTTCATATTAATAGTTAAAATCACGGGAAAAGGATTTCGTTAAAAAAAACTATTTCCAAAAATCCTCGACAGGGGAAAATTTGGCGCTGTCCGAGAAGAAAGAGGTATAGTATATAACAAAAAAATTGTAATAGACATACAAATTAATTTAATTAATAAACTCAACGGAAATAATACTTTGTTCATCAAAATCTGGACGGACGTCGAATGCAATTTATTATACTCAAGAAAGATCAGTCCATTAAAAATAGTCTACGTAGTTTGTAGCCCCTGCCATGAATAAAGGATCACAGAGCAGTTCGAGTCAAACCAATTGATATCAAGACGTCTAAGCCTTTGACAAGAGCGTTGAGATCTAGAGCTACAAAAGACGCAAGAAGGGTAGGCGCGCACACAAAGTATTCACGAAGCAAAACTTACGTTACAGTGAGGGATTGTGCCTACCCATTTTTTTTATTTTTATTTCAGATGTCTGTGGAGCAAATGAGGTGTACAAAGATTGTGGGACTGCCTGTCCTAAGACATGCAGAAACAGAAACATTAAAATCAGCTGCGTTGATGTGTGTGTAGAAGGGTGCTTTTGCAAGGATGGATACGTCCGGAATGACGATGGAATCTGCGTTAAGCCTAGCCAGTGCCCGACAGGTAAATATTATAATTATTTTGATAGTTAAGTGGGGGAGGGGGATACACTTTTAAAATATTATTGGAAACTGATTATGTTTATTTTTTATTTCTCAGGTTCTCTATATATTTTTGATTGTTTCGTGCAATTGAACAACACTTTTACTGGCTTTGAATAAAGTTTAAAAGCTATCAACTTTTTATTCACAATATAAATCAATTCCGGTGTTTCAAAACCACTTAATTTGGACACCAATTAATCAACTGAACATATACTTGTTTATTAAAAAAAAAATTAGTTCATTCATTATAGAAAAAAATCCTAAAATACAAAAAATGCTCGTCTGCCAAACGCTAACTTTACTTTGACATTTTTACAACTATATATTATCATTAAACAACTATTATTATTTATTAAAATATACGTATTTTTTATATTTTGTCTTTATCCGAATTTAGATTTAAATAATTTCTTTGGTATGGTATAAGTTTGGTCTTATTTTTTAATTGATTTGTATTCTTTTTCAAATAAATGTCTTTGCTTCTGTGATAGGCATATAAAAACCACATAGAGTTTTATTTGCGAATCACAGATGCATCTTCGAAAGACGTGCTTATGTGTCTCCATAAACATTTAATTTGGCACCAGGTCGTGAGCTGTGTCTGTTATCATTTGAAAAATTATCGTGGCGAGTAGCCAAAATAAAAAAACATGTTATTTCCCTAATTTCGAAAAAGTGATATTTTGGTACCAATTAGAACTTTATAGCGATGGCTTCAACTTTAAAATATAAATAGAAAGCAAACACTATAAAATTTTCAAAAAGGAGCCGCGCAGAAGCATATATACCTACGTACACGTTGGAAACAGATGCAAAAGCAGTTATATCCAGTGAACTGGAAAGTTAGCGAATGTGGTTTTTGTTTGGTATAAAAGTGGATGTAGAAGGTTTTGCTCCTTAAACAAAAACAACATGACGACCCATATACTTGCAAAACCAATTAAAAGCTAGGCAAGATGTTACAAAACAAGTTGTGTGAACATCTAATTTAGATAAAAATTTATTCAGTAATATCTGAATAAGTTATCTATAACTTTTTCAGTAATATTCAAAGAACTTCCACCTTTTAGGGAAAGAGTGTTGTATTTTGCTCATTTTAACAAAAAATAAATATAATTGTCTTAACAATAGTTAAGTTTGCAATTTTCACGATTCACTCAAAAAAGTCCAAAGTGCTTTTATAACTGCATATAACTGCTTTTGCATCCGGGCTACTCAATTGATTTCTTCTTCGCAGACGTTTGTGGTGTGAACGAGGTGTACCAGGAATGCGGTACCGCCTGCCCTAAGACGTGTGCCAACATAAACTTTCAAATCCGGTGCATCGACAAGTGCGTAGAAGGTTGCTTTTGCAGGGAGGGCTACGTCAGAAACGACAACGGAATTTGTGTCAAGCCCACTCAGTGTCCCTCAGGTAAACTATTGAATTAAAGAAACGAGACTTGGAAATTGAAGTTATAATAGAAAATTAACGATTTAAACTGGTTTGAATATTAAGTATATGCTATCAATTTTTTCATATAGAAGTAGATATTCTGCTGTATGAGTCTTAATTAAAAAGGTTTATGTTATTAAAGGTTTTATCTATAAAATAAATGTGGATTTTTATATTTTCCCACAGTATTCTATACTACTATTTTCTTGTATTTAAAATTTCCATTATGTCGAAAAGTTTCCAATTTAAGTACACTAATGCGAATGTTGGGAACTTGAGATAGCTTGTCAAATGTTTTACCGGATTTTAGTTTCCTCGTGACTGTCATTCCTAGTTAAGATTTCATCATGTTATGTCCTCCGTGTGATTTTTGTTTTCCTAATCGCGTTGCAAATTGCAGGCAGATGTTAATCACGAACATTTAAAACATTGCTAATACATCACCTCGATCTCCACTAACATAATCCTTGGTGATTTAAAAACTACTTATTTAAATTGGGTACATCTGAATGATAGAACGTACAAGCCAAAGTCCTTCCAGAAATATTTTTGTACATAACAAATGTTAAAATTGGAATTTTTAAGCTTTTTTTTTTTGGCGCCAACTCTGAATTTTCCGATGGTAATACCGGACGCAATGCCAAATGAACCTGCCAAAATGAACTAAAAACTCTCTACACGGTCGTAAAGGCGAGCCCTACCGCCAATACTTGTGCTATGTGTCCTTCCGGAAGGGCCGTGTAAGTGCTATCCCCAAATATTTATTTTTTCACATCCATACATTTTATCTTTACATATACGAAAACATTCTCAATTTCTTCAAAATATCAAATTCATGTAATCATTCTGACATGATTCTCTTTATTCTAACAGTATTTTTGGAATAAACTTATATACTTCCAGAGGCATACTACGCCAGATTTAGTATTCAAATTGAATAAAATGGAAGTTATTATTTTCAGTATGACCATTACTGTACACTCAATGTTGATTTACGTATATGCTTTTTAACTATGTAAATTATATCTTTCAGATGTGTGTGGAGCCAATGAGGTGTACAAAGATTGTGGGACTGCCTGTCCTAAGACATGCAGAAACAGAAACGTAGAAATTAGCTGCATTGATAAGTGCGTCGAAGGGTGCTTTTGCAAGGATGGATATGTCCGGAATGATGATGGAATATGCGTTAAGCCAAGTCAGTGCCCATCAGGTAAATATCCCTCCTCGCAATTATTTTCATTTTTAAATGGGGGGATGCAGTTTTGTAATATTATTGGAAACTGATCAGGATGTTTATTTTCATTTCTCAAGTCTACCTTGACATTTTTGGTCGTTTCGACATATCTATAGCATTTTTATGTACTATAAATATAGTTTTAAAGCTACCAACTTTTTATTTGCAGTTTATGTCAATTTCAGTGTTTCAAAAGCAATTAGTTTGAGACCAGCGGTGAAGGGTCCAGTCATCGGTAGATTCGCCAATAACCACGCAAACAAAAAAATGAATTTTTAAAAAAATCAATTTTTTTTTTATATTTTATCAATTAAAAAAAGTTGTTTTATATGCTTTTGTTTACTTTATTTAATTTTTCTTTAAACGTTTAAAACGTCCCAAAAAATGAAGCCATTAAATCAATTTAAACCGAAAACACACGGAAAAAAACCCGCACTTTCTAATCGTGGCAAGAGTCAAGAATCTGACGATTAAAACTACTAAAACTTCGCCAACTCATCTGTAACGAAGACAAAATCTCGTTTATGAGCGTCAACTAATCAGATTCGAGCTCAAACTTTCCTGTCAGCCAGGTCCGGATTGAGACAATAGTATATAAGCTGATTTGGTCTGCTGGTCATCTGTGGATTTCACAACTTCTTAAAGCAACCTTAGACGTTTCGTGCACAGTATGATTGCCAGATTGGCTTTGTAAAACCACATTTGGCAATAGAGATTTTTTGTTTTTAATTATTTTCGACATATTTAGCCTGTAGTTTTTCATTAAATCGTCTAACTTGTCATTTTGTTGCCGGAGAGGAGGCATAGTGGAGACTTTTCCTACCCATGTTTCTTTAATATTTCAGATGTGTGTGGAGCCAATGAGGTGTACAAAGATTGTGGGACTGCCTGTCCCAAGACATGCAAAAACAGAAACGTAGAAATCTACTGCATTGATAAGTGCGTCGAAGGGTGTTTTTGCAAGGATGGATACGTCCGGAATGATGACGGAATCTGCATTAAGCCTAGTCAGTGCCCGTCAGGTAAATATCCCTCCTCACAATTTCTTTCATTTTTAATTGAGGGGATACATTTTTGTAATATTATTGGAAACTGATCATGATGTTTATTTCCATTTCTCAGGTCAATCTTGACATTTTTGATCGTTTCAACACGACTTATGAACAACATTTTTATGAACTATAAATATTTTACCAGACATCTCAATAATGAATATCAGAAAGATCGCGAGTTAAATGAAAAGGGACAAATATGAATGCCCGCGGAAAGTATTTCCTACAATTTTCTCCCACAAATTGCGGACGGGGGACTTACAAATTACTTATTACTTTAATGCTACTACTTTTATTTGCAGTTTATGACAATTTCAGTGTTTCAAAATCAATTAATTTGGGACATCAATAGGAGGGAGGAGAAAATGAGTCACATCGAGCATACCGTAGGCTGTTTAACCACTGATGTAAATTATTCAGTTCTAATCCACGTGTACCTGTACCTGCTTAAATTGAAGAAAAATATGTGTTCTAGAATTCTACTTGACAAGTTGACAGTCAAGAACTTGAACTGGTTGAAAAAGCAGTTCATGACGAACAAAATGAAAATAAATTATTAAGTCTAAAATTAGAAAAATTGCTTACGATTAACGTAAGAAGGAACAGGGCATACGTACAAAGCATTTACGAAACAATACTTACGGCATGGTGGAGACCTTTCCTACCCATGTTCTTTTAATATTTCAGATGTGTGTGGAGCCAATGAGGAGTACAAAGATTGTGGGACTGCCTGTCCTAAGACATGCAAAAACAGAAATATAAAAATCAGCTGCGTTGATGTGTGTGTAGAAGGGTGCTTTTGCAAGGATGGATACGTTCGAAATGAAGATGGAATCTGTGTTAGACCTAGTCAATGTCCTGAAGGTGAATGATTTTTTATCCTGGTAATAATGACTAAGATATTTTATAAGTCCACAAATAGGACTACAAAATTCTTAATTAATTCTTAATTAATATTTGTAATAAACGTAGAAACATCAAATCATACTTACACTTGGCAGAATTTTTGTTTTCCTTGTGTATATGTTACCGCTAAAGTATGAAATCCGTTATTTCATAGAATACCTAGTTATTCCATGAAATAACTGATCGTGTCCGTTAAAGTGTAAAACTCTCTTGTATTTCATGGTTTAACTAGTTATTTCATAGAATAACGATCTGCAGCCCGTTAAAGTGTAAAATAATCTATATCATATATCTCGCACGACAAATACATTTACCTTCCATCCCTACAATTCACAAATCCTCTTTCACAAATGTAGGGAGCCTGTCCATATATCATGTTCGGAAGATTATGTTTCAGAAATGTTATTGTTCAGATTATGTTTCGGTAAATAATGTTCTTTGTAATTCCAAGTGTCATTTTAGTAATATCCTTGTTGTAACAAATGATTTTATGGTACGTTTCCATAAATACCATTTATACGCTGCATAAATTAGATAAATTGCTTATTTTTCATTTTAATTGTCTATCATTAGTTTAATTTCATTTTAGATAAATTGTTTATTTTACACTTTAACTGTCTCTCATTACTTAATTTATAGAATACTTAGTTATTTCATAGAATAACTAGTTAAAGTGTCAAATTAATAACATATTACACACTTTAACGGACACGATCAGTTATTTCATGGAATAACTAGGTATTCTATGAAATAACTGCATTACATACTTTAACGGTAACATATACATTGCGTGTTCCTTTCATTAGATACGTGTGGAGTGGACGAGGAGTACAACAGTTGCGGCACTGCCTGCCCCCTCACCTGTGAAAATATGGATAACCCTCCCCCTTGCGTCTACAGGTGCGTCCAAGGGTGCTTCTGTAAAGGGGGACTGGTCAGGAACAGCGAAGGGAGGTGTGTCGAACGTTACGAGTGTCCAGCAGGTACCTTTATGTTCAACTCGTCAACTCTCAAACAATGTTTGCAATTGTAAAGTAGTTTTTGCTAATTTTAAGTTTAAATCATTTTTCTATACAGATTTTGTTTATAATTTTTAAAAACTCAGAATAAATGTTAAAGAATAAATTTTAAGTTGTACCTTAAACCATTATATTTTTAAAATATTGTAAAATGCAATATTTTTGTGAATTTAAAACTTTGATGGCTGCAAGCACTAGATATCCAAGGAAATATATGCATATGGTAATAATGGGTTGAGTTTATAGGTAAGTTGTTGTGTCGATTCGATTTAAATAAAGTTCCTGATCCACAATACAGTTTTTCATGTTAGTTTATTCTATGATCTCTGGAAATTTTTTGAAAAAGTTAACTAACGAACCGATTCTTTTAAAAGACTGCTTGTTAGATTAGAATGCAATGAATTCAAAGTATAGTCAGAGATAGTTTCGGTTCTCATTTCTCACGGATTCTCGTGACCACTTAAGGAAGTAAAAGTTGGGGCTTGGAAGACATTACTTTGAAATGGAATTCACATCTGTTTAAGATTGATGCTCAGTTGAAATCTCAATGGTAATTTATACTATCATTATTAGAAAAGAGGATCGGGAAATAAAAGTAGAAAGAAATGGGGGTACTAGATATATCTACGGCCATGTCATCAAAGGATTAAGAGCCTTTTGACAAACTTAGTTGGAATAACACCTCTTTACTGAGAATTCAGACTACTATCTGACACTTAAAAATCATCTAATAGTTTGCGAGATTTGTACTATAGGAGAAAAACACTCACTCTTTGGCAGAAAAGTAGCAGTCTCTGCCATCAGACTTAAGGTTCATGGTTTGAATCCAAGTGAAGTCCATCAATAAAAAACAAAACTAAGGTTAGACACAGAATATTTTGAGAGACTGTTTGGTTGTCTACCAAAACCCATTTCAAAATAAAGAACGGGAGGTGGATGACATTGAGGATGCATCTACCCTATTGCATATTTAATGAAACATGTCAATACATCAACAATATATATGTATCAAAAATATCGTTCTATTAGAAATATTAATGTATCGAAATTATCGATTAATCGAAAAGTATCAATGTTTGAATAGCGATTAATCGCGATGGCAAAATATCAACATCGCCGATGCGTATCTGTGACGGCTGATCCATTTACTTGATGTAACCTCTCAAAATATTTTTACGTAATTTAATGAGTAAGCATATTTGTTTATAATATTGATTCCATCAACAATCTTTTCAAATGCAGGCTGTAAATTTATTTCACATACCTTTAGTACATTACCAGGGAATTATCCTTATGCGTAGGTGTGTGTGGTGCAAACGAAGTGTACAAGGAGTGTGGAACTGCGTGTCCGAAGACATGCGACAACAGAAACAAGGCCATCAAGTGCATCGCCAAGTGCGTGGAGGGATGCTTCTGCAAAGATGACCACGTTCGAAATGACGATGGGATTTGCGTCAAACCCTACCAGTGTCCTGCAGGTAATCTACAACCCTATTAAAAAACTATTCATATAAAACTTTTTTTTTTAATTTACTAAACAATTTGGTCGTGGGTGAATAACCACACAAAAATATATTTTCTTGCGTTGCTAATTAAGTTGCACCACGCGGCATCTTCGGTGGCAACCTTTTAAGGTCTTATCGCCTCTCTTATTCAGTCGATTCCGGGTTGATTAGTAAGATCAACGTCACACTAGAGGTGCACAGTGGGCTGTTAACGACGGTTCGGGCCCTTTCTCGAAGGATAGAACCGGGAACACTGTCTCGTATTTTTTAAACATGGTCAGGTGATCAGCTTATTTTTAAACCAGTCAATGGTCATTGCTTTTAAAAAAAAAACTGATATCCCTCCGGGCAGTCGGTTTTGTCACCTCACACTAGAAGGCATAACAAAAATAATAATAAAATATTAATCCTTATTCATGGCTGGAATGAATCCCTCCTTGATCTGTATAATTTTCTATCAATATAATCGGCCAACCTCCCTGTGATGTCTTCTGGGTTGAATATGTTGAACAGAAAATGTATGACACGATAGTAAGGCGATAAGTAAAGATAGATGGCAAACCAGACGGGTGGCACAAATCAGCTATCAAAGAACATGTCACGTGGTGTAACTTACCTAGCAACCAACATGCCGTGGAACATAATTTATTCTTTTGGAATTCCCATTCCGAAAATGTGTATTTAAACTCCCTTTCCGAAGTTTTTTCTTATACTCTTAATTTAATTAATTTGATGGCTACTTTGAAAGAGTAACGAGTATTAGAGCTACATAAATAGGTTAATGATGACAGTATCTGATCAATTCCGAAGGAAATTTCTATCTACACAGCTTTGTATTTTAAAAAGTTTTCGGACTTCGTTTTAAGATTTATTTTTAAACCTGTCACAAAATTAGCGAACTACAACAAAAAATAGCATTTAAGCCAATTCTAACTCCACTTTGTTAAACTTAATTGCATTTCGTGGATTCCCTAATAGATGCATGTGATTTTATTTCTCAGATCATCAACATTATGAAAGTAAGCAAGATTTTTTTTTATTTTGGTCTAAAAACTTGATTAAGTCTATCAAATGAAATACAATGAGTCTTTAAAGTGTTATAGAATATTTATTTTCATTTTAAATTCAATATGGTAAAGGAAATCCTATGTCTAATTTTTTAAATAAAAAGACAATAAAATACTTCTCTACCATCAGTAATTAGTGTCAAATGAAAACATACTTTAAAAAAAGTTCAATGTAAGAATTGTGTCTTTTTAACAAAAACCACACACGCACATTATAATCCTTTTTTTTTTTTAACACAACGTGATTTTTATCTGTAAAATACGTATAATGAAGGATGTAATCTCAATTTCATTACGAATAAACAAAAACGTGGAAAGTTATTTACATACACACAAAACAAAATTACAATAAAATATCTTAAAACAAAATAACCGCTCAGAACTAAAAAAGCAAAACTGCTATACTAAATAATTTACCTTAAAGCAAAGATTGCACACCTATCCATTATTAAGCGTATAATTTGAGGTGCCATTTCATATATTTAGCTTAAAAATAAAGCTCCAACTGATATGCCTGACAGTAGATAGTATACCACCACTTGTACATACATGTTGTATTTCCCATGTTAAAGAGACCTGCGAGGGAGAAGGGGAAGAGTACACCGACTGTGGTAGCGCCTGTCCCCTCACCTGCGACAACAAAGACGATCCCCCCATCTGCATACAGCTGTGCATGGAGGGGTGTTTCTGCAAGCGCGGCCTCGTCAGGGACGCTCAAGGAAGGTGCGTCGAACCGTACGAATGTCCTCCAGTGGGTAGGTGAAATACAGAGTAACATTTCGTTATTTGCTGAAGGGGTGAAATGATTTTGACAAGTCTCTTTTGTTTAACCCTTTGTAGTCGCGGAACATTTGTTTTTACGTTATTTTTGTGGAGCAGTTATATTCCGCTCTTGTTCTTTTTAAAGATGTCTTCGTTAGCGTGGTCTTTATTCGTTTAGGGTGAATAGTTATATAAATAAAAAATTATGGACGAAGCTGGATATTAATCTAAGTATACCAAACATTGTATATTTAGGGGTTTACGACATTTGTCAAATGTTTTTTAAAAAAACATTGTTTGTGCAAGGATCTGAAGAGAAAGTTTGCTTCGAAATGACAGAAATAACTTATATTAAAGTTTGTGAAACAATAACTTTTTAAAGCCAAGAATATATTGCTTCCTTTCATTTTGAAGAAAGGAGGGGAAAATAACACGACGTTATTATTGGTGACTTAAAGGAGACACTCGAATGCAATTGGTTAATAAACTATGAAGATACACACGTGATCTCATACTTTTAAACAGAGTTGGATAAAGAATAATCTAACCAAAAATAAGTGAAAAAATATTAATACAATAACTGTATCATTCAAAATTTTTTGTCAATTTAACAATATTTAATTTATTGTATCATCTAACCAGGGAATTTAATTTTAACCCTTTTTCACTTGTGATATCGTCATGAAACTTGACATACTCTTGTACTTCCGATGCTAATAATTTGATCAAGATAATTACTAATTACTAATGATTTACATTATATAATAAAAAAAGTTATTATTGCGTGAATAATCGTGACTTTTTTAAATAGAAATAATGAAGTTTCTCTTCAGCCATACAAGACGAAACCAAGTACGAGTTTGATTTTTATCAAAACGACATGATAACTGTATTTTCCAAATGGCTTTCACCTAACATCTATTTTCCACTTAAAAATTAGCAATAATATGCATAAAATAATTTTAGTTACTTCTCAGCTCAGATATAACTGTAAATGTACTAGTGTATAAACATAGATTTACTTTTACAAAGTTCTCAATAATTTAACCCACTGACACAAAAAAATAACAATTTTAAAGTTATTTTCTCTTCTTAGATATTTTTTTTTAATCCTGCGTATGTTCTGTTATATTATTTTTAACTTTTTAATTAATTGTATAACTACAAAATGTACCTTAAACCTTTAAATTAAAAAAATATTGTATTTTATTATGAATTTTAAAATTGAAAGCATTGTTGGAAAGACGGGATATCCCTGGACATACTTTACTTAGTAAAAACTAGTATCAGGAAGGGAACAATTAGTCATGAATTTGTCAAAGATACAACAACGGGATATTTCATTTTACCAAACCAGTTATAGTATACATTTACATTTTAACAAATATTTTGTGTCCATCAGCGCCAGGGGGTTAATGATATATTTTAAATATGAATGCTGCTTTCAATAACTTTTCAATCAAATGTTTTCTCTTTTGTTGTGCATTTAAAATATATATATTTCTCAGAATATGCACAATTTTATTTAATAAAAAACTTAAAGGAACGTAATATATTCAATGCATCTATCTTTATCGCAGTGGTGACCCTCCCTCCCATCGGTGAGTGTAGCAAGAACGAACAGTTCTACGAGTGCATTCCGAGTTGCCACAGAACCTGCGATGCCCTCACCAGGAAAACGAAAACCTACTGCACGCAGGCTTGCAGGAGCGGATGCTTCTGCAGGGAAGGCCTCTACCAGAATAAGAAGGGGAAGTGCGTGCCCCCAGAGCAGTGCACCACAGCGCCACCCACAACACAACCAGGTGAGATATTTGTACAAAAATCGGATGTGACTATGTCTGAGCACGGGCAAAAGAGGGCACATTTCAGCACTGATGGAGTAAGGAAGAAGGCACTAACTCCAAAAAGCAAAACTTTACGGGAAACAAGAAAAAACAAATTTATCACCTGCATCCAATTTTTTATACATTAAAAGGCTTTTATTGTCTAAAAGTAGTTTTGGTCATGTACAATATTTTATTTTGGTGATAGTATTATTTCCTTTAACCATGTTTGCTTAAAATGTTTTCTATCTACAACTCATAATGGAATAAGGGCCTTTTAATATTTACTGGTCATATAAGGCCTTCTTTTATCAAAAACCGCTTGGAATGGGAGTTAGGGCTAGTGTAAATTTCACTATAACTTACCAATATATTTATGTTATGGATTTTTAATGTCATAAAAAGGTGTATTTTTTTCAGAACAAATCAGATAAGATAAAAACATAAATTTAAAGAAAAACTGAGTTATGGTTTTTTAACTTATGACGGCAGCACAGATTATAGAAATAGAGATCGGTAGGTCAGTCGGCAATCAACAGATAGAAGATATGCAAGCTGTTTCGTGTGATGCCGCTGATGATGATTAAAGATTTTTCCTGTCAATATCTACTTTTTTATGTGGCAAAGACCATTTGCAATGTTTTTCTTGATTTGGAAATATTATACAATATTTGCTCTTTGCCCGCCTGCGACACGTAGGGTTCAGAAATGGCACGAAGAAACTCGGACAGAGGGGCACCCCCCTTTAACCACGGCAGAATGAGTTCGTCTCCATACGGAGATGGATCCCTAATAGCTGTTACATAAATTAAACATGTAAGATTTGTAAATGCCCGAATAAATGTAAGTTGTGTTTTTGGTAATATCATTTCTGCGACTAAGTGCTCATACCCTTTACGTACCCCACTACGGCTGCGCACTCGATACAGTATCTGTAATTTTGACTTGCAACTGGCTATTTGAAGGTAGTCTTGTAGATTTGAAATCTATTTTTATAACGTTGCATAATGCTTAAAAAAATGTGTCCGACCAGGTGTGTGCGGAAAACACGAAGTGTACAAGAGGTGCGGGACAGCCTGCCCAGAGACGTGCTCCACGAGGAACAAGAGAAGCAGCAGAGCGTGCACGAAGCAGTGCGTGAGGGGATGTTTCTGCGAGGACGGGTACGTGAGGAATGAGGATGGAAAATGCGTGAGGCCGAGAGATTGCGCAAAACGTAAGTGGAATTCACCATGTATCAAATATGAAGATATTTAATCAATTGAAGCTAATCAATTTTTCCCGAATATTTCGACGCCGGAGTGGCCGGGGGGGGGGGTACGGATTTTGATAGCAATCAGAGGATTGAGAGTTCGATTCGGCATGAAGGCTTGATAAAAAGTTAAGTAGCGATCTCGTTTAACGAAGGGTTGTCAAATTCGCTTCAAAATTATAAAAGTCGTCTTATTCTTAATTAACATCATTATTTATACGGAACTGGTGCACGTTAATTATGACCGCCCCCCCAATATATATATATATATATATATATATATATATATATATATATATATATATATATATATATATTAAAATTAAAAAAGTTGTGATAACAAATCACCAAGCCTACGGGTCTCAACCCTGCGCAATCTCTCACTAAGTAGCGGTTTCTTTTCTTAGCTCCGTTAAAAATGTATACATGCTGCCACATATATACATTTTAAACACAGCTAAGAAAAGAGGAGAATGTCAGACAAAACATGATTTAAATTTTTCTGAAACCACTGTTTGGTTTACCCTTTCATTAGTTTTTGCGATCAATGAAAGTTTCAGACACGCGATGTATTAAAAAATAGGTTTAAATTAACACGTTCGCTACCAACTGCAATTTCCAATATACCGTGGCAGTCAACATGTTAAGAACAATGATCAATGTTTAAATATAAAAGCATTTTCCTGTACTTCAGAACTGTCGAAAGTATTCAAATATCGGGTTATTCACGTAACCTCCAGAAACCGATCACGACGCCAAAGGTCGAATCCAACTTTTCACAATTAGAAGTGCACAGCGAAATCTATAGAAAAACGTTCGTAATTAACAAACGAACTGATTACAACCAAAATATACAACTAAGAACTATCGAAAGTTCGACCCACAATCCAATAATTGACACATTAGAACATTGTCTATTTTAAATACTCGAGATATAAAATTAACCAGCTAATTTCATACATAATTCAATATAAAAGATAGAACTTACAGAGAGTTACGAGGGGTCGGTAGCCCAAGGTACCGTCGTCGGCTAGCAACCGGAGTGTAGCGAGTTCGAATACAGCTGATACCAGAGACTTAACAGAAAATGTTAAAATGCAATGAATGAACTTGTGATAAGAAGGTTGCCAGATTCGCTATGAAATAAAAATATATCGTATGAATTTACCTCCAATTTCTACGGCGTGTATACTGGACTTGTTCACGTTAAATCTGATCGGGGTCCAATGCCCTGTCACCTATTAAGATTGTACCGGATGACAACTCAGGTGTTGTCCTCGTCATCTGACCACAGTTCAAAAACACGAGGCATTGTTCCCGGATCTTTTCTTCGAGATAGGCTCCGAAACGACACCAATTGCCCAATGTGCAGCTCTAGTGCGACGTCCATTAAACAAACCAAACCAAACCTACACTGAATTACTTAACTTGTATTGAGGAAATAAACTAAACGTGCACGATGTTCAAAGAGGATAACAAAGTGTTGTTTTGAAAAGTTATGTTATATAAATAGATCAGATAAAATCTACAAAAAGCAGCTAGCCATAATTGACTTCCTATAGAGCGTTTTGGCGAGATATTTTTTGAAAGATCTGATAGTGCATTAGCTGATACTGCATTAGCTAATTAAACATACAAATCTAGCAAAATAAACTCGATTTTTCATCAGAAATATTAGTGAAACCACACCATCAGGATGCTGATTTTGTTACATCAATTGCCTTTACTTATATACAAGTAGTTCCTACTAGTAGTTCCGAGAACACTATACCTGAGAGCAATATATCACAAAAACATATTATATGGTCGCACTAGTACTTCAACTAGATAACTCGATGCATGCAATTATCTGTATGGCCGACAATGTACAGCCGGGGAAAAAGAAAACGAACCACCAATGATTATTTCATTAGTTTTTATAGTAGAGCTAAACTTAATATACCATTTTGTATGGAATAAAGTCTACTATACATTGATATAGAAACAATTTGTATAGGGGACTATCTTCATACTCGAATCCGCACCAACTTTATAATTTTCAATAGCAACCCCTACTTTTGAGAGCACAGAAATGTTCCCCGCCCTCAAAATAATCTAAATATAAATTTTCGTTAATTTCCTACATTTATATGCAGATATATTATACAATATGTATCTATCTTATTTGAGGGGCTACCTCCACATTGAACAAAGTATTAGTTGGACTACGAAATGAAGGACACGGGTAGAAAATGTTTTGACGTTAGCCGTGGTTCTTCTTTTCCCGTGGTCATTTATTCCCCCACTCCCGTATACAACTCCCGTATACCCCCCCCCCTAAGATTGGGTGTTGCTATTGGAAATTTTTAAGTTGGTGCAGATTTTAATATGAAGATAGTCCCTTATGCAAATTTGTTATATATCAATGTGTAGTAGACTTTATTCCATACAAAATGGTATATTAGGTTTAGCTCTACTATAAAAACTAATGAAATAATCATTGGTGTTTTTTTTCCCCCCGTCTGTACCTTTTGCATGCAGTGCCGTAATCGTCCTATGGAGTTAAAGTACTAGTGCGTCAGTATTGCTAACCACCTTAGTATATAATTTATTAATGTTCAATTGAATGTTACAACATTGCTGATGCCAAAATCCAGTATTCAAGAAAGAGAAGATGAAAATTTGAATTTTTATATAACCTATTGGAATATATTTTTTTATATAAATATTCTTAATGTTATTAAAAAAAAAATAAGTTACCGGTTGTTTCTGTTTTGAAAGTATATTTTTTTCAAAATTCACTTATCCCTGTTAGCAACACTCCCACCCAAGTGCGGCCACGATGAGCAGTTTTACAAGTGCATCCCTGACTGCAACCAGACCTGCGAGGCCTACGCGGACAAAGGGAGACGCGCGTGCAAGACCTCCTGCAGGAGCGGGTGCTACTGCAAGAAGGGCCTGTACAAGCGAAAGGACGGAAAATGCGTCAAGCCATCGCAGTGTGGTACACCCACCAAACACCCAGGTAAAGCCGTAGCGGTTTGAACTATTATACAACTTTTTCACACACCAGACAAACCTTTGCCGGTGAAGATACAGTGCCGGATGCAATGTTAAGGTATTTAATGCCGGGCCAGACTACGCGAAAAAGTTCTAATTGGATAACATTGAATCCGGTGCCGTCTCTTGGTGTGTGAAAAAGCGGCCTTTATGTCAGGGTTAAGGTTCACAGTGGTTCTAAATGGATTGGCATGAATATCCGTAGGACCGCCCAGAAAAAAAAGTCAGCATGAAACCTTCATCAAAATTGTTAAAATTTAAGGTTTTTTGAAGATTTTATAAAGGATATTGAAACAAAAAACTGCAGTTTTTTGGAAGTTTTTCATTTTTATACATAAAACCTTTGAAATATCTGCATTTCCCCTTCATGATTAAAAATTGAAGGTTTTTTGCAGGTTTTTATGAAGGACATTGAAACAAAAACCTTTAATTTTATAGATCTTCAAAAAAACTGCAGTTTTCCTGCATCTAACCTTCAATTTCAAAATTTTGATGAAGGTTTTAGGCTGATTTTTTTTGCTAGGCGCTTCACTCCATTTAAACCTAAACAAGTTTTTACCCTCCCAATACGTTTTTGGAATGACGGCATTTCGTTTGGACCAATGGAACCACCGTGAGTGACGGGCTTTAAACTACAAAACGTTTTGTAGTTTTTTGCAATTTGGTAGTATTCTTAATTATTGTTTCGGTATTTGAAACGTTGGTATTTTTTCCGCATTTTTTTATGCTACCTTCATTTATTTCCCCTTTTAATTGTGTGCTCATAACTATCCTAAAATATTCCAGAATCGTGTCCCAAGAACGAAGTGTACAGCACATGTGTCAACCCCTGCAACGGTTGTGAGATCCGAGGCCAGTGTGAATTTTTGGTGTGCAATAAAGGATGTGACTGCAAGAAGGGTTACCACAGAGATGAGAGCGGAAAATGCATTCCAGTATCTCAATGCCCAATCAAAAGTAAGTTCATTTTGTGGTATTTCTGAAATAAAAATACTGTGTACTACTCTTCAGTCTTGGTGTACCCGATACTCCTACTTGGACTCGAGTAATTACTTTAGCCTGACCGGTAGAGAGTATCGGCGTAGCATGTAGAACGTCCCCAGGCTCGATTGCGAGTAACAACCAAGCGCACCGCGTTTCACTTATTTAGCCAATGATTGTGAATCGGAATATTCTCGACAGGGAAATCAAACATGCTTATGAAGGATAAGTAGCGCATGCGTACAAGTCAAGTTTAATTCGTTGTCGATCATCAACTATTGGGTGCTGTGTATGTTTATGTACGGTTTATTTGTTAAAATAATACGTCAATAAAGACGAAAGAAGTTTCGCTTCAATTATACACTTATGTCGGGGAGGCACACGGTTTTCTGTTCGGTTTGAACATTTTATTTTCTACAATTTAGCAGTCGAAATTTGTCTTGATAAAATTGTCTCAATGTAAAAGCTATTATAAAATTGCTCTTTCTTTATGTAAACAACTATTTTCTGATTCATTGACAAACGATTCAATAAATATATAAATATCTGTATCAGACAGACGTAAAATGTGTGAGATATCTGCATGTAGTCGAAATCAAAAGTTGTTCTTCTGTAAATAAAATACAGAAAAATGTGTCCTAGTACTAGGACTATGTAGATAAGAACAGTGAAAGTGTGTGTTATAGATTTCCTTCTGTTTAGAATCAACTTGTTTTAAAATAGTGATTTTGAAGTGCTCTTTAAAAAAATCTAAGGAGTGCGATTCATATGATGGCCCTACCAATAAACAAGCCTGTTCCGGGAAAACCCCTAAATAATATTTGAAATTAAATTGCAATACTACTTTTTCACTATTAATATTTACTCGTCTTTGTTCGCTAGATGGCAGCAGTAGACATTAAAAATAATGTATATTAATAATTGGCTGTGATTTCCTTTTTACTTCTATTTTGACTCAAAAAATAATTTTGCCCGTATTAAATAGAATAAAATGGCAGAAAGTTGGCATAAAGATAGGTTTCCTTCGTTTAATTAAATATTTTGTTGCTAACAAATGTATATTTGTTATGTCGGTACAATTGCAAATAAAAGTCACAAAAAATATTAATTCTTATTTTCAAAACATTTTATTACATATTTCTGTTACAGTATTAAAGTGTATGATCATTGAGCAGAATTATAATGGTTATTACGAACTTGATTGATTAAGATACGTATTATAATGCAGCAAATTTACACGTAACTAAGATTACATTGCAGAATTGACATGTATTGTGCTGCCATCTATTGAAGGAAACGTTTAATAAATTAGTAGTCAACAAAGAAATTACATCTGAACTACATAGGAATTACATAGAAATTACGTTATCTATTTGAATTATTCACATAATTCAACTTTCTATACTGAGAAGCTTATGCTCATAAAGCAATCATTATATTATTAGCACAACACTGGTTACAATATATTTTAGTCTGACATACGCAAGGTCAGAAAAGTGCCGAATTTGTAATCGGAGGGTAAAAATCTGATGCATCAAATATCCTCAAGTTGGCCGCGGGGTACCATCTAAAGCGATTTCCTTGTCATTTGCTATGATTCTAAATTAAAAGACAGTATTACCGGATCTTTCCTTCAGGATAGATACTTTTATGTAGCCCAAGTTTAAATCAACCAATCAACTTTATATATTCTGTTCCACTGACAGACGAGTGCGGCAGAAATGAAGAATACAAGACGTGCGGAACTGCGTGTCAAGTTACCTGCTCTAACAGGTTTTATGTTCGCTGTAGCAGTAAAAGTTGCGTCGAAGGTTGTTTCTGCAAGGAGGGATACATCAGGAACGACGACGGGAAGTGCATTGAACCGAGTCAATGTCCTCCAACAAGTAAGTATTACGACAGTTGCATAACTTTTTATTACCTTCTGTTCACACCAAATAATTATTTAACAAAATATTTCCGGGATATCCGTAATAAAAATGTTCCACTTAAGAATTATTGAAATCTGTTTATGACGTGAACATAAATGTGATTTGTTATGGCATATCCTTTAAAATCGATTCAGGTAAAGCGGTCATTGGCTGAAACTTGCGCTACGCCAAAAGAGTTGATATCTCAAAGCCCCATAACTCCACGGGGGAATGAGCCTATGGAGATAAATAACCGACCAACATGTCAGTAAGGACCATGACAGCCATTAATCCAACTCCACCTCCCTTTTTTTTACCTTTGTCCCTTGTGAAGGGGAGGGACAACGAGTCAAATTACGGGCATACGCTGGCTCGTTTAACCGCTGCAACTTCAGTTCTATTCTAAGTGCTGCAGAAAGTGCGTGTTTAAATTAAAAACAATGACAAGTTCTACGATTCTATGTGACTAGTAAACTATTTAAATCATTTGTCTGAGAATTGCGTGGAGTGTAAAGTGACCGATTTGTTAAAGATTTCACTATGATGCCACAATATTACACTAAAATTCAATTTCGGTGTAGAAAGCTTAAACAGTGTGAAAGAGCAGTTCAAAACAAACAAAATGATATCAAGAAGTGTATATCTATAGAAGTTTTCAAGATCCAAACTTTAGGAAATACTCAAGCAGTTTGACCATGGCGTTTAATTTTTTTTTTAATTAAAAACTGTGTTGTTCATTTATTTTTTTTATATTCAAATGTTAATTATGAAAATAGGAGTTATTGAATTACAATATTTTAATTGTTCAGTTTCACTGTAGAGTAAAGTTGTTTTATAAAGTTAACCAAATATTTTTTTTCCTAAACACATACATAACAAACTAATAGAAAAAGTTTTGAAAAGCACACATATTTTTTACGTCTTCTGTCAGATTAACGCAAATAAATTTTCCTAAATGCATTGGCCCATGTCCATATTCCAGTATTCTACAAGTAAATTTCGATTCGATAACACGTGTTCTGGATTAATAAAATAGGTTAGTCAGACACAAAATTGTGTATGTGAATTCATTGGTGTAATAATCTTTGTTCTAGAAATTTTTAAATAAAACACGTTTTGACTGTTTGCTCTTCATTTAATTAATTAAAAATAAAATATTTTACATATTAAAATATTTTTTTTTAACTTTGATATTATAGTATAATATACACATAAAGAAATTACAGCGTACATTTTGTATCCTTTCACTGTAATTCCAGATACTTGTCCAATTAACGAAGAATACAGCGATTGCGTGAACCCGTGCAACGATTGCGAGACCAGGGGCAATTGCGAATTCCTGGTATGCAACAAAGGATGCGACTGCAAGTACGGCTTCTACAGGGACATCAACGGCAAATGCATACCCGCAGCACAATGCCCCATTAAGGGTAAGTTCATCTACATCAAGGTTTAAAGATGCAGTTCTTTTCACCAAACTGTTCTGATGTTGTGCTATTTAGCATTGAACCCTCTGACTCCCAACTTTTTTATCGTAGTGAAATCTTTTTCTTTTAGATTTTGTTTCCTAGTCATCTAAATAGGACGCCTAATGTTTTTTACAGAAGTTTTGGTTCAGTCATTTAGAAAATGAAAGCATCGATTGGACGTCATAACGGTGTCAATGGATCAATGGAATAATCTTTAAAGCATCCAATTTTCATTTTGAACCAACAGCTTTAATTATAGCCAAAAATATTTACTTTACTTGCAAAAAATAGTCAAATATTAACATATATGGACAAAAATCACAGTGGCAAAAAAAAACTGATTTCTTTGCACAATTCTCTGTGAGGTGACTCCTGAACGTTTTACTCTTATTTGCAAATTGACCTATAAGTTCCGCTATGCGCCGACAGCTTTACGCTTCTTATTCGTAATTGGTTATTGGTTGCCATGGAAACCATTGGGTCTCATCTTACAAATGTGAACATAAGTTCTTTTAGTATGAAACCACCTGGAGAGAAAGTGTAAAATGTGAAACTATTTCGATAATTTTGTGGAACCTGCCTAGCTGAAAGTCCTTTATAAACAGAACGTTCATTTTCGGCTATTCCAATTTATCAATTAGAGCGATGTAGAAGGATTGGAATTTAAGTCAGCCAATGGGACTCATGGATTCAATTTCTATAAATCACAGTTTAGGTCCATTCTACATGAGCGGTAAAACGCGCGCGAGCTTCTCGGTGATTCGATAATTCATATCAAGTGGTATGAATTTTCGAATCACTGATAAGTTCGCGCCCGTTTTTACTTGTTTATGGTGTAGATTGGGCCTTAATTGGGAGGATAGAAATTATTATTTTTATAATAGCGTAGTAGACAAATTAAGTAATTTGCCTGTTTATTTAACTAGTTATTCAGTAGTGATTTGTCTAAAGAAGTGATTGAGTCAGCATTGGAAGATCATTATGATTAGCTAAACAGGACTAACCTTCCTCTGTCTAGAGCCTGTAGTTGGTCGTAAATATTTGCATTTATTCCTGAGTTTCCACGAGATAAAAGACATCGCGCCATCCGAGACCACTTTGCTAAGGGAGGCATCTTTTGCTAAGATGATGTTTGGCACCCGGCCATGTTCCTGAACCAACCAATCAATCAATGGCCTATATTGATGTTGGCGCCTTTATTGGCTGGTTCAGAAACTTGGCAGGGCGTTAAACAAATATTAAAAAAACCCAGAAGATTAGTCCATTTGACGGTAGTAAAAGAAATAAAATGTTCCTCTTCACCCCCATTAGAAATCTGCGTTGTAGAGGGCGAGGAGTACACCGATTGCGGAACCGCCTGTCCTCTCACCTGCTCCAACAAGGACGACCCACCTGTGTGCACCCTGCAGTGCGTCCCCGGCTGCTTCTGCAGGAAGGGACTCGTCAGGGACGATAAGGGAAGGTGCGTTGAACCGGAGAAGTGTCCATCGGGAGGTAAGAAATGCTTCTTCTGAGACATTCTTGTTACCAGGGCAGGGCTGGCTATAGGATGGTCCGGTGCAATTACAGGGACATCCCATGGCCTTTATACTTTTCTACCTAATAATGTAAAGGTGCATTATATTTATGTGGAGTTAGAGGTAAGTGATAGTGAATGAAATAAGGGACAGTTCAAGAATAATACGCCGCAACGCTTTTATTTAACGCCTCTGTGGATCGCAATCCACCTCTCTTCACCGGCACTCGCTTTATGTCTGCTTTTCCTACAACTGATACATTGCCAGCGACACACAGGTGGCGCTGGAGTACATTACATGGTAACTCCATCTAGTGGTGAGTAACCGCACTAGACCACATTTATGACCTTCAATAAAACTGTACGAAAAAACGAATTATTTTTTAATGTATTTCTCTGCTGTAGTTTTTTGAAATTCTAAGAATTTTCATCGAACTTTTTAAATTTCATGAAAGTACATTAAGTATTTTAAATTTTATGAATATGCCATTTCTGTCCATTTCTTTGAACCTACATATAGAAAAATGTATTGTTTTAAGGAGTATGTCCGAAGAATGAGGAGTACGTGGATTGTGTGATCCCCTGCAATGATTGCGAGACCAAAGGACAGTGCGAGTTCCTGGTGTGCAACGAAGGATGCGACTGCAAAATCGGTTTTTACAGAGACGATTGGGGGAAATGCATTCCGGAATCCCAATGTCCCATTATTCGTAAGTTTATTATATATATTATTTATTATATATTTGATTGAAATCTCAGCTTTATTTATAAATGAATAATTACAAGAAATGCTTATAATTTTTAATTTATTGAGATATACTTAAAATGTCTTGAAATTCGAGCTCCATTTTCATTCATATAGCTGCTTTTGCAGCTAGATTACTCATAGGCTTATCCCTATTTTTTTTTTAACTAATCAGTTTGGTATTATAACTTTAAGTAAGACTACAAAGTATTCTAGCTACCTTACCACCACATGAACATTGCGGCAAAGACGAACAGTTCTACGACTGCATTCCTGCCTGCCAGAGGACGTGTAATGTCTATACCAGCGAATTCCCCATTGCTTGCAAGCAGGCCTGCAGAGCGGGCTGCTTCTGTAAAGAAGGTCTCTACAAACGAAACGATGGGAAATGCGTGCCACCCAACAAATGTCCACGTCCAACTAAGCAACCTGGTGAGGCAACATTAACCTGTTAGTGGTAAAACGGCTTATGTATCGTTCTATGATATTATATTGATTCATCATTTGTAACCTACAGGTACATTTACATATCTGTATGTTTAGTCAACTTCTATTGTTGATGTTTTATTAATGTATGCCCAATCGATCATCCTGTTCTTTGGCATACATCTCTTCTCATCAGAGATAGGCTTAAGTTGTGAAACTTTAATGTAGTAAATAGTTTATATGTTGTACTTCCTTGTCCATAATTTTGAATAGCAGGTTTCTGCCTACGATTATCTTCTGAAAATGTATTTTGATTTAGAATGTAAATAAAAACGATTTTGAAAAGATAAACAATATCATTCTAGTAATCTAAAGTATTGTCCCCATCGAAAAGTTTAAACAACATAAAAGCTATCGCATTTTACATCTTGTTGTTTACCATGCAGAATTGAGGATAGTTTTTTTTATGATAATTAATAGTCACGTATACAGCTGGATTAAGTCATGCGGAAATCGCTTAAGCTCTGTAAAGTATGCAAAATCTATTTTTATTAGCATTTAATATAAATATCTGTCTAATTTTGCTGAGATCGGTAACATTTCCCTTATCAGTAACCTTTGGAACTAAAAACACATTTCTCGGAAATTATCTCCTCATGTCATCATAACTACCAATGCGAAATTTAATGTAATTCCATTAAATAGTTTTTGCTACAGATGACTTCAAACAAGGAAACTTATTTTGTGACCACCCTGTAGATTCCGAACCGTCGCCTACAGCCCATCGTATAGCTTTATTAGAACATTAAATCAGCCATTCATTCCATATCCATATCAAATTCGATTTATCCGCAGATATCTGTGGAATCAACGAGGTCTTCCAAACATGCGGGACTGCCTGTCCGGACACGTGCTCCAACAGAGGGGAGTCCGGCAGAGTGTGCACGAAGCAGTGCGTCAGGGGGTGCTTCTGCAAGCCCGGATACGTCAAGAACGACCAGGGATTCTGCGTGGAGCCCAGTGAATGCCCAACAGGTTGGAATAATACAGAACAAATTGTGTGGGACTGTGTCGGAGCACGTTCTAAACGATTTTACAAGAAAGGTTTATTTCTGTAGATTATAGAAAAAGATTCGTGGTCAACAGAAGAGTAAGGCTAGCTCTCCGCACATGCTTTACTTTATCATATAATTTTACACGAATCCTTCCTTAATTTCTGATCGAACGATACCAGTTTAAAATTCTACTGTTTCATGAAATATACTATTTAAAATACTGTTTCATGGAATTGGAGTAAACTTTTTGAACTCGAATATATGCACGTTTGGCTCATATGAATCTGTTTTTAGTTTTGATCTAGTGTAGTTTAGTTAAAACAAAACTTCATTTCAATAGCTGCCATAAAAAATAGCAAAATTGTAAAGTTGTTTTTTAACTACAGGTGAATTTAAATAGCTTTTAATAAATGCCTTTTTAAAGAAAATAAAGTAATAATTATGCAACATTAATAGAATTTATTTGAATAATATTGTTATAGAGTATTTTTATGATTGTTGTAGAGTATTTTATGATTATTATCACTTAAATGATATTTTGTATAATTCAGATATTTTTATACGTCATAAAACTGTGCAATACTTTTTTTGTACAAGGTAAACAATCAAGGGAATAAATTGAGGATCAAACATTCAAAACGTGGTTTTATTTTAAGTTCCTTAAAGTGGATTATTACATCATTGAATTTGCCTTCGAATGTTCTATAGTACTCTCCTATTTTATTTGTCACAACACGTTTTTTCTCATTAAAATTAATTTACAAAGATTGGAATTTACATGTGAGTCAATGCATTTAGGAAAAGTTGTTTGTGTTTTCCCCAAAATCAATGAAATGTGATAAAACAGTTTTGAATATTTGCTCCTCAATTACAATTCCCATACTACAATTCGTTACAATTCCCATACTACAATTCGTTACAATTCCCTTACTACAATTCGTTACAATTCCTACTTCAATGCATCTTAGTATGCTGAAATTTTCAAATATAATTTAGTGTACTGACTAAAAGTGGGGTATTTCAGAGGAATGCGGTTACAATGAAGCAATATCGAATTGTGCTAAGCCCAAATTTTGCAACACCTGTGAAATTAGAGGAAACTGTAAGCTGAAGACTTGCACAAGAGGGTGCGACTGTTTGGACGGCTACTATAGGGACGATACTGGAATCTGCATACCTGCATCTCAGTGCCCAGGTGAAGTGATATGACTTTTTGAAGTTCCTTTTTGTGAGAACACTTTAATTACATTTAGAAATCGTTGGAAGGATGTAAATAAATACTTAGGAAAGATTCATTTATTACGTCACGCTATTGTTTATTCTTTTATATCCCTCCCCAAAGTTACAAACTGTCACGTTAGCCTTTCCTCTGTCTCGTCACGATACACTCTTACAGGTAAAAAAAACTCGCATTGAATACTTGAACAGTCGTAACAAATTCATATTTTGCAAATTAAATGGCACCGAACCTTTGACATCATGTTGTTCTCACCTCAACGCGAATACACAATAAATAACGAACTCTTTTGTAGTGCAGTGAAGGACTCTCCAGGCAACATTTCTTTCCAAACAAATAAAATTCAGAACGTCTCCTTCATTATGGCGCCCTTAATTGTTTATTTGCGGATATATAACCTTTCAAAATTTAAATTTTTTTTCTTCTAATCATGCAGTATAAGTTACAATGCCACTAAAAATAATAATTTGGTCAATTCTAACAAAATATTTTGTATCCAAATTAATTTTTAGTGCAATGTAAAATTCCATATCAATATCAAATGCGATTTATCCGCAGACGTGTGTGGAATCAACGAGGTCTTCCAAACCTGCGGGACAGCCTGTCCGGACACGTGCTCCAACAGAGGGGAGTCCGGCAGAGTGTGCACGAAGCAGTGCGTCCGGGGGTGCTTCTGCAAGCCCGGATACGTCAAGAACGACCAGGGACTCTGCGTGGAGCCTAGTGAATGCCCAACAGGTGAGAATAATACAGAAAAAATTGTTTGTGACTGTCTCGAATCATGTTATAAAAGGTTGTATGTGAAACGTCATTTCTGCAGATTATATAAATATTAAATGGTCGCCAAAATAAGAAAAATACACCAATTTTTACATCAGGTTTCTACGATCTAAGTCCCGTGCATGCTTTACTTTATATCAAGATTTTACACACATTATCTCCTAATTTCTTATCAAAAAGCAATAAAATTTATATTTTTATTTAACTTTAAGGTAAAGTATCAGAATGAATATTTAAAGCGTAACATGGTCTTTCTAACCTCATACCCCATTTTTAAAGACGTTTTGTCTCGAAACCTGTATTGCACTTACATGGTTACACCAAGTTGTATATCTCACAATTTAATAATTTTATAATTTATTATTTTTGGAATTTTGGCTTATGTAAGTAAATATAAAATTATAGATCCATACGTCTGGTTTCTACGATTGCTGACATTTAATAACATTTAATAAAAACATTTAATTTAGTTGCATACGATTATTATTATTATTAGCATTGTTTTATTTTGGTAACTTCTTATATTATGTTCCTAAGTTGCTGTTCCTAAGTTGCTTTTAGAGAAAATTAATTGGGAATTGTAATTTTTAATTACTTTGAGTGTTAGAGTGGTTGTTAAAATGGGCTTTCTGTATATTTAAAAATATTTTTTTTTTATATAGAGATAGGAATTCATTTCATTGAATGACTGTTTTTACCTATTAAATGCTCTTATCGGTAAACATAAAAATTATATTCCAGCTGATTTTATTATTTGATCAGTCCCATGTCAGTATTTCTTCGAGTTGCGTTTAGATAAAATGCATTTTAAACATTCCCTTGTCCAATAGGATAAGGATAAATGACAGGATAAATGACAATTCCTAGGACTAAATGTATAACGATTTCGTTAAAATAGTAATTGAATGCTTCTAAATCTGTCTCGTAGCTAAAATATGGCATATAAAAAAGTAATTTTAGGTATTAAGATATTTTTAACAAGATACACCCCCATTCAGTTAGCCCTTTATTGTCATACGTTCAGAATTTTCTTATCTCTATGGTCTTCTGTAGACTGACTATACGAGACGAACTATGAGCAAGACAGAACATATGGAATATTAGAAGGAGAAAAAAAAAGACAGAGACCTTCGGCCAGATAATTTGAATTATTGATTGAACAAACAAAAAAAATCATTTTTTTATTTGAAAAATAAATTTCACGGGTATTAAAAAAAAGTAGGGATCAAAGACTAACAGAAGTAAATATTGTTCGTTAAGACAATTACATTACATAATTAATATATATATTATTCATTATTAAACTATACTTAAACTCCTATAACAACTTAATAGTTGCATTTCAAATGTCTCAAGTTCTAAAATACTAGTCCGCCCTCCCTTGTGCTAATTTCCATAAACTGATCTAAAATAAAAATGAAAATCTGCCTTTTAAAAATGTATTCGCTACCTTTAGGAAACTGTGGGAAAAACGAGGAATACAGTGACTGTGTGGTCCCTTGCAACGACTGCGAGACGAGAGGCGACTGCGAGTTCCTCGTATGCAATAAGGGATGCGACTGTAAGAAGAACTTCTACAGGGACATCAATGGAAACTGCATTCCAGAATCACAGTGTCCTGTCAAGGGTATGTTTGCTTATATTTCATTAAAATTGTTGAATATTACATTTTTTTCGTAATGAAAATATACAATTAACATAAAACCCAACTTTGGGGCTTCTGCAACATTATAATTTGCCACTAAGCGTAATAATAAACATGTTAGCCACATACAATTTGAGGAAAAGAGCAAAAAAAAGTTTGTCTTGAGGGTTTTTAATGTAATATTAGCAAACAACTTTCTTTAGGTATAAAAACCACATATAATATTTTTATAGTATAGATTCCTTAGTCGCCTTTTACACGCAACGAATCTTAGCAAGTAAGGTATCAAAAGGAAGATCTTTTCTCGGAAAACTACCGAACTGTACAATCAACTCATAATTATCAACGGTTTGTTAAAAAGTGCGTTTTAAAATAATCATATTAAACTCATTTTTTAAACAAACCGTTCATAGTGGTAGAACCGTTAAATTTTTTGGATATAAAAAAAATCTTATATTTTACCCTTTATTTTTTGCCCTTAAACCGGATGGTATGGAAAGGTTTTTTCGAGAATTATCGCACAGGCAAGATAGTGCTTTTTAAATGATTAATCTAATATTTTATTTTGATATGTTTGCTTATGAACGGACCCCAAGTAACTTGTTTGATTTTGAATAAATATCTTGAATACTTGTATATGTTTGCATGAACTATTTTAATTCCAATCTTTGAATGTTATTTGTTTGAAAGATAAAAAACATAAGTATACATGCATCTGCATTGCATAAACATTTTTAACACATATGTTAGGTATTATCCGTTACTAACTTCATAACCAATTTAATCAAAAAATATAATATTTGCAAATAAAAACTAGTTGAATAACTATTCACATTTAAATCTGCTGCAATACAAAATTCTCATATTTACCATGGTACAGCAGTTTAAAGAGGAAGGACGGGGACTAGCTCGTCTGTTGTCTTCATCCTATGACCGTAGTTCAAAATTATGAAGACGTATTCCTGTGTACTATTCCCTTTAGAATACATCATGAAATACATTATGAATACATCATCCGAATATACTCTCTAGTCATGGTATAGAAGTTTGAAGAGTGGAATTACAGCTTAAATGTTGATCTCGTCAACTTATCTTCTTTCGTAATTTCGAGTCAATGTTATCAGGTATTTCCGTAGGAGAAGATTCCAACCGTTACTATTATCCTATTGTGTAGCTATATTGCGAGGTTAATTCAATCAACCAGTTTCTAAAATTCCATCAATTTAAAAACCCTTTTTCAGAAACATGCAAGGTCGAAGGTGAGGAGTACACCGAATGCGGTACCTTGTGTCCCCTCACCTGTGTCAACAAGGACCACCCACCGCCTTGCGCCCAGGTTTGTGTTCCAGGGTGCTTCTGCAGACACGGGCTGGTCAGAAACAAGGAGGGAAAATGCGTCGAACCATACAAGTGTCCTTCAGGTAGGCCAATCTGACGAATTTCTAAATGCATGTAATAATTTTTCTGTATTCTATGATGTAATTGCCAATAAGTTTATTCGGCATAATCTTGAAGTATCCTGACAAAAATTTGGGTTCGTATCTCTTACGTGGTTGCTGGTTAGAGGACAAGTGTAAAACAACTAAGGTTTGGATGGTGTTCTGACAATGTTAAAAAGTTTTAGTTGTAATATTTCTCAGGTATATCATATAACCATATAAGGATGAGAAATTAGCGTTAGAAAACGTATAATTTAGAAATGGGATATATATCGACATGAGATCAATACATAGCTGTAAATATGTATCATGTATGTATCAATACATAGCTGTAAATATGTATCATGTATGTATCAATACTTAGCTGTAAATATGTATCATGTATGTATCAATACATAGCTGTAAATATGTATCATGTATGTATCAATACATAGCTGTAAATATGTATCATGTATGTATCAATACATAGCTATAAATATGTATTATGTATGTATCAATACATAGCTGTAAATATGTAGCTGTGTATTATACTTAGGAGTGATAATTTATAAGATCTATATATGCTGATTTAGAATGGATACAAATATAGATTAGAACGAAACTTGATTAAAGTTTAAGGAAAATATATTCGGAAAAAAGGACAATAAGTTTAGGTAAATTAAACTTATTAATTGTCAAGACACAAGGAGAAAATATCTGGAAAAGTTTTTTTAAAAATATCTTGACTATTTCTGTGATTTTTTTAATGTACTACTTGAATAACGTAGCAAGCATTGGCATGAGTATTTCTTATTCAAAAGCTATGCATTTGTTTTCTTCATTTTTGTATTTAAAAATTACATACATTTTACTCAGGATTGACGAAATCGGGCTTGTATATTGCTAACTCAAATGTTACTCAAAAATTACAAAGATAACACTTTATAAGTAACTTGTTCCGTTCCCATCGCTAATGTTATTCCAATGGAAATACCCGTAATTTTGACAGGTGTTTCTAATACATTGTTAATGTAATTATAATCCTCGCTTGATTAAATTTGCATTACTTTTTCAGTTAATTCGTAAATAGTTAAGATGGACGTTGCATAATATAGAAATACATTAAAGTATTCATGACGTTTTTCATCGTTGACACAGGACCCACTCCACCTCCGGGTCACGAGTGCGGCAAGGACGAGCAGTTCTACGAGTGCATTCCGAGTTGCCAGGGAACCTGCGATGCCCTCACCAGAAAAGTGAAGATCTACTGCTCGCAGGTGTGCAGGAGCGGATGCTTCTGCAGGGAAGGACTCTACAAGAATAAAGACGGGAAGTGCGTGCCGCGAGAGCAGTGTTCGCCGCCAACTATTCCAACAGGTACGTCCTCAGTATGGGTTTCAAAACAACCATAGGTAAAATTTTCAGAATTTTATTTAAAAGAAAGTTCAAACATTGTTAAAAAATACGATTAATGCAATGGAATCCAGGAACCATTGTACCTTTCCACATATCTATTTATATGAGTGCTTCCTATTTAACAAAATTAAATGTTCCAACTGGAGCCAAGTGTAGAGTTATGTAATTCCCTTTATTATTGTGTAGTTACACCTGTGTCATGCAAGTAAATGTTTTGTGAATTAGCTTACTGCAAATTTCATTTTATTGGATGACTGATTTCGTGCTTATTGATTAACATAAAACTTAAATTTCAGTTATTTTATTTTTGTTTGAACAATCCTATGTCTATGCCCGATACAAATTTAGCATTTGCAATAGTTTATGCTTTTTCAAAAGAATACCTAGATCAAAACTAAAAAATAATGGATCACATTTGTGGGATTATAAGACAGTAAAGACAGGCTTTGAAGATATAAATATACGTTTATTTGCCTAAACCGCAGCCAGGCTATTCTCTTAAGGACCGCAATACGTCCTATCTTCTCCACTGCCTCACCTAATCTGAATACATCCCGCCAGTGACACGCTAGGTGTCGCTGGTAGACTTACGTTTAGTGTCGCCATCTGGTGGTGACATCCAATACTACACTCGGCCATTCGACTTGTCCCGTCCTCGGACTTACACTAATAACAATTATTATTACAATACAAAACATTATTAACATACATTCATAATATATACCTATTAATCATCATACTATTATAACTTAAAATTATTTTTCATAACCTACAAAAATCAATTACTATATTACTTCAAATTTAAAACATTATCAAATCTATTATTGTAAAAATTTAAAAACCTAAATCACTTTTTATCATTAGAGTTCTATATGTCCTAAAAATAAGTGTTCCAAAAGTTTCGAAGTTAAAAATGTTCCAAAGTCTTTCAATACTCAAGAAATTCAAATGTTCAAACCTAAAAAATAATTAACACTAAAAAGTTCACTTTTCACCAATAGATTCTTTTCAAATCCTTTCAAAAATGTAAACATCACAATTAAATTTTTAAAAAATAAACATCAATAGTAAAATTAAATCACAAAACTTTTTAAATATATACAACTTTCATTATTTACTAGTATTATGCAACACTCAACAACATCATAACACTTTATCACTGCACAGCTGTTGTAAATAAAAAAATAAAACTTATTTCTTTCCACCTCTGATAAAAATATTAAAACGGTTATTCGATTTCCTAAAATAAAAATAAAAAAAACTTTCGCAACCTCAAATAAAAAAATAACAAATAAGACGAAAAGCATATTTCGCAATTCTGCATAACTTTTTCGAAGCACAAAAAAAAAATAAAGATTCACTTCTTGACGGCTGCAAGGGTTGCTTCACAGAAAAAAAGAAGATAGTTAACGCCAAGGCCGCTCACTCCTTGTTTGCCGCATTGGCATTCTCAAGTTGGCTTCTGTATTTGGGCCATATCGTCGCCAAGGTGGTTGTGTTCGTTGATCCTGATCCGTGATTGGACCGCAGCTCTCAACCATGGATCGGTGATCGCCAAAACGTGGATTCTGTCGCTAACTCCATTTGCTTCCAACTTGCTGGATGGTAGTTCCAAGGCTGATAGGGTTGCCTCTCCCATTTCCGCTCTGTTGTTTTGTTCCTGCTCGCCAATTGTAGACTTGGCCTGTTGTATTCCGTCGCCAACTTCGTTCGTTTGCATCAGTTGGTTTGTATTTAGTTGGATATTGATGATCAACTTGCGAGCTAATTCACCAATTGTGGTTGTAGCTTTTGCTCTTCGGAAATTTGTATTTTGATTGACTCTTCCGATTCCGTTTTGTTTTTCGGAAATGTTCAAATTGGTTTTGAGAGAACATCTTTGAGTTTTCTTTTTTCGAAGCGATTCTCAAACCTACTTCGCTTATTTTCTTTGGTGCACAGTCTTTTTCAGGCTGACGCGCCGTCTGTGTTTGCAAGTTTTGCGATGATATCACTCGTATCAATCCACATCTAAGTGCGTTCGTACTATTGACTTTATTTTCACTGTCGTCTTTATTTTCCCTGCACTCGAACGATTTATGCCCGATATTTCCGCAAGCATAGCATATTATTCCTAGTTTTCTATTCACCTGTCGATTTTGCTGGGTAGGCTCCCGCTCCTTCACGTAAGCTCCTCCCGTCTGCGCGCTGGCGCCGTCTCGGTTTCGAAGACCTGTCTCCTCGTATGCTTTGTTTTCGTACGGCTTTGTGCTTCTTCTGAAGTTTCGTGCAGCTTGAAAATCATCTAATTTGTCCGTTAGAGTTGCTACGTCCTTGATTTTTTGTAGTTCATCTATGAAATGCTCCTGCATCTCTCTCGGTAATTTTCTTTTGATTTGGTCGACTAACATGAGTTCTTTAAACGCTTCGAATGTGGTTATTTCCATTCCGTTTAGCCACTCGGTTAGTAGTTCTTTAAAACGTACGAAAAGTCTCTCCACGTTTGACTTGGTTCTTTTCTGGCAAAACTAAAATTTAGTCGGAACTGTTCCGCTGTCAGACTAAACTGCCTAAGTAGGATGGTCTTGATCTGTTCGTAGTCGCTCGTCACATTTTCCGGTTCTCTCGTAATGACATTTGCGACCTCTAGTGGTAGTAGACCAATCAGGTGATTTACCCATGTATTTTTATCCACTCCCAGTCGAACTATCTGTCTCTCGAATAAAGCCAGGTACATGCTAATGTCGCCTCCTTCAAAGGGATTTATCACGTTATGACTGGAGACACTTGTTTGTTCTGTTGTCGACGAGTCTGTTCGACGGTTTTCTGCCTCTATTCTTAATTTCGCCATTTCTCTCTCATAAGTTTCTTTTTCTTCTCTTTCCGCTACTATGGCATATAACATGTTTTTTGTAGTTTCTTCATCATACCCTGTGTGCCCAGTTATGATTTTGCACATTTGTATAACCTTTGGGTTTTCCGGTGGAGTCAGATCCAGTTCGTCTAAAAGCACCATCAAATCTACCTTACGCGTCTTTGCCAGGTACGACATCTTGAGCAAAAGTTAGTCACTTTTGTACACTCCACTATTGCTTTCGCACGTCGCTGATCCGCTCTTCACTGACGACGATGTTTTCGGATTCTGCTGTGTTGCGAATCGGCCTTCGCTCCCGTACTCGACGACGACCGCAGTTCTCTCGTGGTGCGTTAGGCTTAGCCTCCGGTTCCTTCCGTATTCCGATTCTGCCGCAAAACTAATCCTCTGTTGCTCAGTGATTCACACACGGCCTCGAGCCCCCATGTGGGATTATGAGACAGTAAAGACAGGCTTTGAAGATATAAATATACGTTTATTTGCCTAAACCGCAGCCAGGCTATTATCTTAAGGACCGCAATACGTCCTATCTTCTCCACTGCCTCACCTAATCTGAATACATCCCACCAGTGACACGCTAGGTGTCGCTGGTAGACTTACGTTTAGTGTCGCCATCTGGTGGTGACATCCAATACTACACATTAATAGAGAAAAAACTGGTACAATCTATTATGGTATGCCAATTATGAATAATGGACTATTGCAGTAATTATTACAACTAAATTTACTAAGTAAATCTACTAAGACGTACAAATATACCGTCTGAACAATATAAAATCACACAGAATTATTAAAATCGATCTTATCAAGCTTCCTTTTTATGACTTATTTTATAATTTGAATGTACCAAACCAAATCTTTTTTTCAGTACCTTCTCACACATGCGGCGTCAATGAGCAGTACTACAGGTGCAAACCGACGTGCAAGAACACCTGCGAGAACTACAATTCCAAGCATTCCCGCTGCTCGAGGGTCTGCCAACGAGGGTGCGCCTGCAAGAGGGGGTACGTCAAGAGGAGGGATGGAAAATGCGTCAAACCATCGCAGTGTACAGACACCACTATTCCCACATGTAAGAGAATGATACATAACTGGGGACTTTACTGACAAAACTACGAAAGGACATTTGCCGAACTTTTTTATACTATTCCGAGCGATTAAGACAAGTGGAACATATTGCCATGCGAAATCGTATAAATAAGTACATCACATGTACTAGCGTACTTTTTGGCACTGTCTTCAATTGGTAGGAATTACATCTCATAGACAGAATATATGTGAAAATTATGGGACACCCATATCAGAAAAGCGATGATGCACGTCGTTCGTCGCAGATTTCAGACATAAAGGCTGCAGAAATATTTTTGTAAAAGTCAATCACAAGTATTTTCTATGACTCCATTACTTAAAAAAATATATAAATGTATAATAAACAAAATAACGGTGCAAGAGCAATTATTGAAAATCAATTTCTATTGTTAAAATAAATAACTCGTTTTATGGTCTATTTCACTTTCATTCTCCGTATGAATCTTTAACTGCTTATTTTATTAGCACTCGATTAAATAAAATATGAGTTAATCGAATTTGCGTCTTACTAGTAAAAAATATAAAATAAAATTTGAAGTAAGAAAGGACCACTGAGTATAAAAATACCAGCTGCTGTCCTGGGTATAGTCAGGGTGCCAAATCGAAAAGCTTGTTTTGGCGTACGGAAAAAATCTTTTTATGGTTTCTGATGTAGTAAATGATGTAGGTTTCAGAATCGATTGATGCCACTCTGCAAAACTTGAGCAATTTGAAAAATCCAAGATGGCGCCTGCCGCGCACCCTTCGCGAACACTTGAGAAGCTTATTTTGGCGTACGGAGTAAATGTTTTCATGGTTTCTGATACAGTAAATTTCGGAACCGATTGATGCCACTCTGCAACACTTGAACAATTTGAAAAATCCAAGATGGCGCCTACTGCGCATCCTTCGTGAAGAGTGGAAAACTTTGTTTTGACAGATGGAAATTTTTTTTAATAGTTTCTGATGCAGTAAATAGCGTAGATTTTACAACTGATTGATGTCACTCTGCAAAATTTTATAAATTTGAAAAATCCAAGATGGCGCCCGCGAGATATTCGTCCTTCATTTGAGTGACGCTGTGATTGAAGAAATACATCAGTGTTACCCAACCAGTGTTAGCTTGTTATGGCTTAGGGAGAAAATGTTTTCGCAGTTTCTGATGCAGTAAACAGCGTAGATTTCATAACCGATTGATGTCACTCTGTAAATCTTGAGCAATTTGAAAAATTCAAGATGGCGTCCATGATAGACATTAAAAAGATGTTGTGTTGTACACTTTGTAGTGTAGTAATAGTGGCATGTGAGACATCGTTCTTAATATTTTTTCGTAAAGGAATCTGAATACAATGTTATTTTTTACATAAAATAACTGTGGAAACTGTAGATACTGAAAATAACTGTAGTCGGAGGCTGAAGACCGAAGACCACAATTGTCTGGCCCCGTAAACCGACGACAGGAGTCTGTGACATTAGCGCACCATACGTGCTTGCGCTTAAAATTCTGTGTTTTTTTGTTCGACTGATCAACTGATTCATTCTAGTTAGACTTAATCAAATTAAACTGTTATATTGCTATAACTCAAATTTAAACAAAAACTATTTCAAATTAATATTCTGTTATATCACTATGTGGCTAATGCAAAACCTAACGTGCTGGTATCGTGTTTACTTTTGTTGACCTAAACAAAAGATTGCCAAACTGGGTCGTATAATTATTACTACTAAGGAAATGTATCAATAATTGTTCATAAAAAATAAAATTATGATGATCAGATAAGTACCTAAAATGGATGATTACAAAACATATCTGACCAGTGGTTCACACTTTCCAGTCTTTGAATTCGGAACATTATTTACTTGGTTGTTTAATACTTTAACAGGATTCTTTTTCTATAATATAACTAGTTAAAATATAGAATACAAGTGCGTTCTACACTTTAGCTGACTTTGTCAGATATTTCATGAAATACGAGATAGTCAATGAAATAACGGATTTCATACTTTAATGTTAACATATAAAAGGCATAATATCAGTAATCATATCACTAGTTAAAATATTTATTTGAGGCTCTGCATAATACCTAAGGCTTATTGCCTAACTAAAGTAAGTTTACACGTGAGAGTTTCACACTCTCAGAGAGTTGTTGTAAGTTATTCTCATCATGAAAACAACTATCCGATTGATATGCACTTTCAAAGGACAAAAGTCACATAACGCTTCTCGATAACAAAATCTCTCTGGTTCAAACATTTGGTTTATTTCATCGGACAATAATTTATCAGCTGTTAGACAGTAAATGACTATCACGTCAAAACCACGCTGAAGCAGCTAACTCTGTTAATTTTTTGCCAGTGCCGTCAACTAGAAGATGTGGCAAAGATGAGGAGTTTTACGGTTGTGTTCCCACCTGTAGAAACACCTGCGAGAACTACAACAGTCATTCGACAGTCGTATGCCCCTTGTATTGCCGCTCAGGGTGCTTCTGCAGAAAGGGTTTGATCAAGAGGAAGGATGGAAAGTGCGTGAAGCCGGACCAGTGCACGAAGCCCACCAAGCCAACAAGTAAGTGTTAACCCTCTATGTGGCTAACGCTAAACATAACGTGCTAGTATTGTGTTAACTTACTAGCACGTAATGCACGTTATGTTACTGTTTAACTACACACTCGGCTGTCCCCTCTCAGACGACACCATAACGACCAGTTATTTTAGTTCCCTGTTCTTTAAAATAATCAAGTACAGCAATATTTTGTATTTAATAAAGGTCTGTCTTTTGTTTAATTGTTCTCTTACAGATCCGAAACGTATTATGTTATTTTTTCTTGCATAAGCATAAAAAATTCTGTGAAAAAGAACAGAATAAGGAAGAACTTTTTTGTAGGAAGAAGGCAAATTTCAAAGATGCTCTTGAAGTACAAATACTGAAAACTGGTTACCTAGCAACATACGTGGTTTTCTTCCTCTCTAAACCGCAGCACCAAGGTCACTCGCATTTAGAAGTGAATCGCTTTTATATCATCCCCAAACAGTTTTCTCTAAGTTTACTTCTAAATCGACGATAACATGATTTCATAATTAATTTTACCTAGCATTTTACATAAGTTAGATACCAGAAAATTAAAATTTTTACTTTCTTAAATAGACTAATGCTCAATATTCCTACACTGTATCAACTGTTTTTGGCGGACTTAATATTGTTAGAAAACTTTCTTTTTAAAATAAACGTGCGTTAAAAAATGCCGATTGTCCAACATGTTCATTTGTTTCACACAAGAAATAGAAATACTAAAATTAAACATCAATACTTTTTATATATATCTAGAGCCTACCCACACGTGTGGTGCCGATGAGCAGTACTACTCATGCGTTCCTACTTGCAAGAACACGTGCGATAACTACAATGCTCGCCGACCAAAATGCACGCGGATCTGTCGTCCTGGCTGCCACTGCAAAAAGGGACTTGTGAAGAGAAAGGACGGGAAATGCGTCAAACCATCCGACTGCAATCAGACAACAAGTAAGAATAGATTCAGAAGAATAGGAGAATGGGGGTCCATAACATTAAGAAAGATACAAAGAGTAATTTTCAACAAACATTATGCTTCTATATCAATTACAACTGACGTAATTGTGTTTGAAAAACATGCTAATTAGCTAATAAAATTTAAATTATCTAAATGCTAATAAAAAGTTTTCATACATGATAATATTTATTTTTTTTAAGTTTCTTTTTTTTTTTTAATTTAAAGTGTGTACGTAAATTTTAACTCACTATTGTCGAATTGCTCTCAGTGGTTTTAAAAAAATTAAAAATTAAAAAAGTGCTACAAGCACTATTATCGGATATTTTTCCATGTAGTTAAAGTGTAGGTCTATTTATTTCTGTACTGCATAATTTTGTAGTGCTAAGACCGGGTATATTTCAGTTGTCCAGATTCAAAATGATATTGTGATAAGATACTTTATATCTTTTGCTCCGATTTTAAATTATTGTAGAGGTGTAAAAACCGATTTTTATTAATAAAAAAGTAGCTACAATATCCTGCAAACGGAAACATGAGCGTCAGTGAGAGTTTAATTTCTGATTGGTTGGGATATTAATGTAGAGGTTGTACTTCTTGAACAAGAAAATGATGGCGGCACGCACATTTTCAAAACCATTTAAAAATCCTCGCCCAGTTACAAAAAAAGTCATGTGAAAAATAAAATTTAAATTATAGCTTATTTAGTCGTCTGAGAACATACACATTTTAACGATTTTTTTCCTTCATTTTTCCAAAACAATTACTATTATTGTATTAAAGATTGTTCATTTAGAAGCGTATTTGGGTAAGCCATCATATCGTTTAGTAGTTCCAAATAATAAATAAGAAAATATACTTCTATATAATAGTCCTTTATTTCAGAACCCCCGACCCATCACTGCGACCGAGACGAGCAGTACTACGAGTGCACCCCCGACTGCAAAAACACCTGCGCTAACTACAACCGCCCCTCGGTAGCCTGCCCCAAGATCTGCAAAAGAGGGTGCTTCTGCAAGGAGGGTTTAGTGAAGAGAGAGGATGGAAAATGCGTCACACCTTCCAAGTGCACGAAGCCTACAAGTAAGTGATAATAGTTACAAGTGACAAGTTTCATAAACGTTATGTAGGTGGGGATCCTATTTAAAATATCTTATGCACAATAGCACACATTTTTATTACTACCCATAATCCATATCCGAGAGCTTAATTTGCAATATTCTATAAAAAACAACAACCTTCCACATAAATGGCCTGCTTTTTTCTGGTTGATTGATATAATATTAAGTATAAAGTTGTTTTTGGTATGATCTTAAATGTTGTATTATTGATACACTGATTATAAATTTTAATAAAGGTACAGAGTGTTTCATAATTCCTTCAGGAATGTGGAAGGAGAACAGTTAAAAAAACAATATGATAAATACTGCAAAAAGTTACTTAAGACCATATGAGTAGCCCATATGCTAAAGCAGATATGCACTTTTAATGTTTTTGAGTAAATTGCAAACAACTGTCGAAACAGTAATATTTTAAATAATAAAAAAAATACATTAATTTTTCACAAACATTGTAAATTTTCAAACCTTTGAAGAAGAACTCTGATTCCCGGGATCAATTAGGATCATATCTCATCCGTATAATCGAATATCCAGATAATTCACGTAAAAAAGTGTGAGTTCACAGTGCCACGAAGCCAACAAGTAAGCTGCATATGATAGTTCGAAGCGTACATACATGCAAAAAGCACCAAAGTGTTGGATAACCAAAGTAAACAGTGTTGCATCTAATACTCTGTTTCGAAGTTTGTTAATCTTTTATTTGGGGGAGATAATTCTGAAAAAAACGAATTTTGCTTTAGTATGTAATGTAAATTAATGACTATTAAAAACAATAAAGTCACCGATAAGAAAATTTTAAATGGGATTTTTGCTTATTTCTTTTTATTTTCTCAAAGGTATCCGGATCCGGGGAATTAACAATCCGCTTTATATGATGCAAATAATTGGAGTTCTACTGTATCTGCATTTTAATTCTCTCCAATTTGTCTTGCAACTTGATGAAGGCTTTTAACTGGCTTTGCAAATGTCTGCATCGCCATCTTATGTTTGCTCAAAAAGCAAAACCCGATATATCCACATTCTATTCAATGAAAAATCAAACTATCACTGACCCTCACATTCAGATTTGCTGGATATATATCTACTTTTGCAACTAAGTGACTTTCGTCTTGAATTTAAATTAGTAAATAACGGTACTTCCCTTTTATCATATCTTTAAATAAAAACCAAAGTTATAAAATATCTATCGATACCATATTCTCAATTTCCGAAATTTTGAATATAACCTCCTTTGCACCTGGGCTACTCGTTTAAAGATTCACTTCAAGGTTTTTTTTTGTCTCCGTTGTTGTTTTTAATTATAGCCTTTGCAAACTCCGAAAACAATTGTGAAACAACCTGTATATAAAATATAGTTTTTTAAATTGTTTACTATCTTGTAAAAATGTTATTCCTTTTTAAGGCGTATCAATATTGTTAGCATCTAAAAACATTCTATTTAAAAAAAATTGTTTAGCCATTTTTTCGAGCAGTAAGTGAAAAACTAAAATTGAACGCCCCTTTGGTATGTTCAATTTTAACAGACCTCACCACCACAACCCTTAAAAAAAGTGACTAATTTATCGAAATTGAATATCATAGCAATATATTTTCTTGAAATGTTCATTATGACAACTTACAAATAGGGACTGTCATATTTTTATTGAGTACTTTTTTAATTGTAATATTTCAATATTTCTTATAGAAATATGACAACTAACTTTATTCATTTTTTTCGTTCAAAACGAGTGTTTTACACTTTAAATTTTCCCCCAGAGCCTCCTACTCACACTTGCCGCAGGGACGAGCAATATTACGAATGCACTCCTGACTGCAAGAATACCTGCGAGAACTACAATCGACCCGACGTGATCTGCCTTGCAGTTTGCACGCGTGGATGTTTCTGCAGAAAAGGTCTGGTCAAGAGGAAAGACGGGAAATGCGTCAAACCGTCACAGTGTGAAGCGCCCACAAAACCAACAAGTAAGCATCATGTGCAAAGCTAAATTTCAGAATGTTTTTTTATTCTTTTTGAAAAATAGATATATCTGTATTTTCTGCATGCAGTGAAAGTCAAATGTGTCTATACTCTGGTAGTGCGGTGTACTTAATTACGGGAAACCATTAGATGCAGAATGACCGGACAAAAATTATTATTCTGCAAAATTATTTGTTTTGTCTGTCGCTTTGAACAAGAAGTACCAATGTATAACGTTAAACCAATGCGACATTGGTCCTTGTTCCAAGCCATAGGTATTCACACTAAGAACTTTGTATATATACACACAGCGATCGACGAAGCATAAGCGATTTTAAACGAGATGTCTCAAAAGTATTCATACACTTATTTTCTATCCTGAAATGGAGAATAGTATTTAATTATTACTACCTTGCAGTTTTCAAATGGATTCGGTTTCATTTACGTCATAATCTTATATTAGTTTCATAAATGTTCTATAGAATTAAAGTCAGGTGATTTTGGGGTAAAATCAATTTATTATCCTTTACAATCAACTGACTTTAATTTTACATAAAATACAATAGTTTTCAGTAATTAACTACCGCGCACTCCAAGAATACGAATACTTTTTACTTGTACTGTATATTCTTGTATTCAATACCAGTTTTTGTTTGCTAAATAAATAAATTTTGTTTGCTATTCAAAAATAGAATTATATTTAAAAATTTAAGTGCAAATGTCTTTTTAAAGTCGTCATCAATCGGTGACTAGTGCAATTAGGCTCTGACTAAATGGTTGGTATGACGTCACATTGTTTACATAGTTTAGATAAGCCAATTGGTCAACTTGCCCAAACTCGTGTTTTGATTCGTCGGAACCCGCTTAAACGGCCGTTACCCATCCGTCAATTTATTGGTGACATACTATGACCATATTATGACATGCAAGCTACCAAAAGTAAACAAATAGGTCTCATTATTTCAGTATATATCACATTCGTTTACGATGATATTGTTTCCTAATACTATGAATTGTTCATTATTGATTTCAATGTGATATTCAATACAAGTGAATAGCTTCAGATTCTCTCAATTTACATATTATTATTTAAAATATATTATAATATATGCATTCTTGATTTACACTGCTAGAATATTTTACATTCAGAGAGATTAAAATATTAGATAATTGTGAGAGTTATTGTATCAGAACCTCCTACTTGCGGTGTGAACGAGGAGTATTCCGGGTGCATGCCCACGTGCAAGAACACCTGCGAGAACTACGACGCCGTCCGTCCCATCTGCTCCAGGATTTGCAACAGAGGTTGTCACTGCAAAAAGGGTTACGTCAAGAGGAAGGACGGGAAATGCGTCAGACCGTCTCAATGCGACGCACCAACAAAACCAACAAGTAAGCATTGTTTTGGTTGCTCTAGAAAAAATTATTCTACCATCCGTTTTTCATATGATTTTATTTAATCACGTTGCATGAAGTTGTAGTTTTAAATCTTCTTTATTTGTCCAAATGGTGAAATTTAAGTCTAATATTTATGTAATAGACTTCTAACAACCTTCCTTTTCAATTTAAAACCATCTTCTAGTGTCCAAATTTCGTAATTATCTAAACATATGATATCAACCGATTTTCGGCGTTGGTTGGTTACGTCGTATGAGTGATATGAAACTTGAAATAAAGCGCAGTTTGAGCGTAAAGCCAAACCGTGTAATGGCTCGTGCTATAAGAACTTAAATCGTTAGACAAGGGGTTAAGCCCTTTTCCGAATGCACTTGATATAGAAGTAGCCCAAATGCAAAACACACTGTGTCCATCTGCGGCTGTCACAATAAAACGTCATATTTTATGACTGCTTTTGCTGCCGTGGATCTAATTTCTGAGTATTTTTTAACAATAAATGTTAGTATTTGCACCTCTTTTATGTGGTAAAAGATTAACCAAAAAGTAAACAAGTATCTAATTATACTAAAATCTTGTTTATCAAACCTTGGGAAATATCCGGTTTTGCATCTGGATAACTCGTATGTATTCAATCCCAAAACCAATATAGCCTATGAGCAGCGAGAAAATTGTAAGGTTGTTTTCTTTGCAAGAGAGTTATTTTCAGTAATTTTATTTTTAATATATACTTATATTTTAATTTATTAATTGATATAGCTTTCAAAGTATTTGCCTGAGCTTTGCATTTCAAAATAGAGTATTTTTATGTATTTAAAATTATGTGCAGTTCTGAAAAATCTTAAGTTTATCAAAGTAATATAGACGTACAAACCGCTCAGAGAGATGTGCTCCTTTTTGATTCAACTTTATCAAAACAATATTTTCTGACAAATAAAGAATTTGCAGAGTAAAAAATTGTGTTTTTATCAGAATATTTTGCACGTAACATACCTTCAGCTCTCAACTAGAAAATAATTATTAAAATTATTCTAGAAATATAAATAATTATAAATGTTTTTTTATTATTAGAACCCCCTACTTGCGGTGTGAACGAGGAGTATTCTGGGTGCATTCCCACGTGCAAGAACACCTGCGAGAACTACGATGCTGTCCGTCCCATCTGCTCCAGGATTTGCAACAGAGGTTGTCACTGCAAAAAGGGTTACGTCAAGAGGAAGGACGGGAAGTGCGTCAGGCCGTCTCAATGCGACGAACCAACAAAACCAACAAGTAAGCATTGTTTTGGTTGCTCTAGAAAAATTTATTCTGCCTATGTTTTTCATATGATTTTCTTTAAACACGTTGCATGAAGTTGTAGATTTAAATATTATTAATTTGTCCAAATCTCGAAACTTAATGTTAGTCTAATATTTATGTAATAGACTTCTAACAACCTTCCTCTTCAATTTAAAACCATCTTCTAGTGTCCAAATTTCGTAATTATCTAAACATATGATATCAACCGATTCTCGGCTCTGGTTGGTTACGTCGTATGAGTGATATGACATTTGAAATAAAGCGCAGTTTGAGCGTAAAGCCAAATTGTGCAATGGCTCGTGCTGTAGGAACTTAAATCGTCAAACAAAGGGTTAAGCCCTTTTCCGAATGCACTTCACATAGGAGTAGCCCATATGCAAAACGCACTGTGTCCATTTGCGGCTGTCACAAAAAAACTTCATATTTAATGACTGATTTTGCTGCCATGGAACTTATTTCTGAGTATTTTTTAACAATAAATGTTAGAATTTGCTCCTCTATTATTTGGTAAATGATTAACCAAAAAGTAAACAGGTATCTAATTATACTAAAATCTTGTTTCATGGGAAATATCCTGTGTTGCACCTGGATAACTCGTATGTATTCAATCCCATAGATAATATAGTCTATGAACAGCAAGAAAATTGTAAGGTTGTTTTCTTTGCAAGAGAGTTATTTTCAGTAATTTTATTTTATATATATATATTTATATTTTAATTTATTAATCGATATAGCTTTCAAAGTATTTGCCTGAGCATTGCATTTCAAAATAGAGTATTTTTATGTATTTAAAATTATGTGCAGTTCTGAAAAATCTTAAGTTTATCAAAGTAATATAGACGTACAAACCGCTCAGAGAGATGTGCTCCTTTTTGATTCAACTTTATCAAAACAATTTTTTCTGACAAATAAAGTATTTGCAGAGTAAAAAATTGTGTTTTCATCAGATTATTTTGCACATAACATACCTGAAGCTCTCAACTAGAAAAGAATTATTACAATTGTTCTGGAAATATAAATAATTGTAAATGTTTTTTTATTATTAGAACCTCCTACTTGCGGTGTGAACGAGGAGTATTCCGGGTGCATTCCCACCTGCAAGAACACCTGCGAGAACTACCACGCCGTCCATCCCATCTGCTCCAGGATTTGCATCAGAGGTTGTCACTGTAAAAAGGGTTACGTCAAGAGGAAGGACGGGAAATGCGTCAGACCGTCTCAATGCGACGAACCAACAAAACCAACAAGTAAGAATCTTAACAAATAAGGATTTTCGATTCAGTCCATTTTGGTTTTAGTTGCTTACGCAATGTATGTTTGTGGAGACTTAATTTATGTTGTTAAAAGTGTTACAAATCTTGAAATATATTTTCTAGTTATATCAACGCTTTGCTACTGCATAATAATGATTACACTTCACATATATGTGTCCTGAATCATCAACATATCTATTCACCAAGTATTATATACAAATATAACAAATGCAAGCCAATTACAGGTTCTAGGCCAACAAAGTTGGTCTTGTCTATCTTAGAGATTATAATCTGGAAAACTATTCAATTTTTTTTATTACGCTAATTAAAAATAAGGTTGAATAACTTTAATCCATGACCTCTAGTCTCATTGTCAATGTTAAACTCAAATCCGTCCCCCCCCACCAATTGTGATAAGTTTAAATAGATGAATAAAGGCTCCTCTAATGTGGATTGTAGACAGGTTTCTAAAATTTAATCACTATATAGAAATGATCAGTTATCGGTTAAAGTAGGGGAAATTCATCAAAGCATCAAAATTAATGCCACCAAATATTATTCCAGTTCAAATTGACAACTCGGTGCAATACTTGCTTAATATGTTTTACACTTATGCTCAAATAGTTACGAATTACATTTTCCATGCATTCGTTAATAATATCTAAATCGTTTATTATCGTTTATTTTTCTAATTATCCTTTTGCGAGTTTAGTTACTACACTAATTTGACCCTTAGCTGTTTCGTAATTACTTGTCACTTCGTATATTTAGTAATAGTTTCGTATAAGTTTAATTAAGTAATAGTTTCGTCAAAAATTATGATCAGTAAGTTTATTTATTGCGTGTCTTTTATTGGTTTAATCTACAGCAAGTAGCAACACTCACTTATTTACGTGACATATTGTGTTGGAAATAGGATCCCTAGGACGCCCACGCCAAAATTTGTCGATGAAAATTAGAATTTGGTGGAGTTATCCTTTATTCTCTACATTTATCCTGCTCCCTGTAGCAATTAAACAATTAAAAAACACTTCAGGTTAAAACATTCTAAAAAATTCTTTAAATTGTTGGTGCTAATTTCATTACAATTGCTGGCTACAACGTTATGCAGAACGTAACAGTTTGCCTACGAAAAAAAAATTAAAATATTCATTTTCTATGCAAAAAAATATTAAATTTACTTATTACACTTTCTAAATTTTACCTACATTTCATATATAAAAAAAATTATATTTTCTTTAAATTGTATTTATCAGACTTTTATTTACTGTTTTCTTATAGTGCCTCCTCACCACACGTGTGGCAAGAATGAGAAATATTACAACTGTGTTCCAACCTGCAAGGACACCTGCAAGAACTACGATGACGAACATGCCATATGCCCATTCATCTGCCGTGCTGGTTGCGCTTGCAAAGAGGGCTACGTCAAAAATGGTGAAGGAAAATGCGTCAAACCTTCGCAATGCCACGAGCCTACTAAGCCAACAAGTAAGCTACATTTACAGAAGAATAAATATGAAATTAGAAAATTCTTTTTAACATCATGTGACAATCATTTAAGGGGGGGAAATGGATTATTTCTAAGGAAAAAATAACATATTATCGTGTAGAGGAAACGTAGGTCCCTTCGACCACACTAATTATTAACCCATTCCACCTTCTGACCTTTGTACAACGTAGTGGGGGGGGGGGGGGGGGGGGGAAGGAAGAGAATGTTGTGTTTGACTGAAATATTACTTTCGCCCACATAAAACTACGTTGAATCATTTTATGGATATAAATAACATACCATCGTGTATGGGAAGGTATGTGTGTTTTGTAATGCGTGAATAAGTGTAAGTTATGTATTTGGTTTCGTTATTTCTATATCCTAGTCCTAGTGCATATACATCCACTGTAGTACGCACAAAACGTTTCGTGAACTCTAATGCGGCTATGTCTCTTATACAGCATGTCTAAATTTTTTTACAATCTTGCAAAGTAGATAAGTTTTACCAAAAAAAAAACATTGTTTTTATAATTGATATATTTAATTACTAACAACACACAATATTTGCTCTAGAACTATTAAACTTTATAATTTCGATTACATTAAGACATATAATTTCAGAGCCCCCTCACCACACATGTGGCAAAAATGAGAAATATTACAACTGTGTTCCCACCTGCAAGGACACCTGCAAGAACTACGATGACGAGTATCCCATATGTCTCGAGTACTGTCGAGCTGGATGTGCTTGCAGAGAGGGCTACGTCAAAAATGGCGAAGGAAAATGCGTCAAACCTTCTCAGTGCCACGAACCCACGAAGCCAACAAGTAAGTAGCATTAACGGATGAGTAAATGCATAATATAAAGAAACATAATTGTTCAGATTTTTTTTCATTCCGCAGTGCAGTTCAGACATTACAAAAATGAGTTGATTTTAAACTTCCAAGTGTTTAGAAACTTCGTCAGTTAACATGTATATATCATTTTCGACAATATAGCAGTTAAACATACCCTTAAAACACCGTGCGGCCAACAAATTACCGAAATTGTAAAGTTGTTTTCCCTGCAGAAGAGATTAATATTTTAGAGCTTTCATCTTTGATAATGCAACACACAAAGAGATCGTAAAACAAATCAATTATCATGAGTAAGTAAAAAGAAAACTGTGTTACCTGAACATCGGGCATAAAACGAAGATTTTATCTTATTTATTCAAATTCCACGAACTCTCACAGAATGTCCGTTTAAATTGTATTCTTTTTAGTTCTTTAACTTATAAAAAAATTTAACTTTACGATGACATATAATTTAAAGAAATAAATTTTTAAAAAATTAATGGACATTAGTACTTATTTTTGTTGTGATTAAGTCTATGAAATCGATATATCGATAATCCGCACGGAGTCGTATACTAAAAATCAACACCTGGTAAATCCTAACACCGGGATACCCTATCATATACCAAATCAACCTGTTAGTATAAATCACATACCATCGAGTAGAGGAATGTGAGACGTTTGAAACAAGAGGGTTTATACCTCATTCCAGCCTCTGACCTTTGTACTATGTGGAGGGGGAGTTTTGACCAACTGATGTATACGATTCCACTCAAAGTGAAATCATTCTAAGGGAATAAATGACATACTATCGTGTAGAGGAAAGGTAGGTCGCGTCGACCGGACTGATTATTAGCCCATTCCACCTTATGACCTTTGTACCACGTAGTGAGGGGGGAGAATGTTGTGTTTGGCTGAAATATTATATTACTTTCGACCACATAAAACTACGTTGAATCATTTTATGAGTATAAATAACATACCATCGTGTATGGGAAGGTATGTATGCTTTGTAATGCGTGAATAAGTGTAAGTTATGTATTTGGTTACGTTATTTCTATGTCCTAGTACACATACATCCACTGTAGCAAGCACAAAACGTGTACCCTAATGCGGCTATGTCCCTTATACAGCATGTCTAATTTTTTTTACAGTCTTGCAAAGTAGATAAGTTTTACAAAAAAAAAACACATTATTTTTATAATTGAGATATTTAATTACTAACAACACAAAATATTTGCTCTTTTTTTAAATTCCGTTTACATTAAGACATGTAATTTCAGAGCCCCCTCACCACACATGTGGCAAGAATGAGAAATATTACAACTGTGTTCCCACCTGTAAGGACACCTGCAAGAACTACGATGACGAGTATCCCATATGTCTCGAGTACTGTCGAGCTGGATGTGCTTGCAGAGAGGGCTACGTCAAAAATAGCGAAGGAAAATGTGTCAAACCTTCACAGTGCCACGAACCCACGAAGCCAACAAGTAAGCTGCATATGATTGTTCGAAGCATACATGCAAAAAGCACCAAAGTGCTGGATAACCAAAGTAAACAGTGTCGCATCTAATACCCTTTTTCGAATTTTTTTAATCTTTTATTGGGCAGATAAAGATGCTTTCAACGTTAGTTAAAAAAATTTTAGATATATTTTTAATTTATGAAGCCTTTATTTTGATACCATTTTGACCTTAAAAACGTTTGTGTCTACGTAATATATAAAGTCGTAAAATAAAAGTTAGAAATCTAACGAAAGAAATACTTTTTCTCTCCTACAAAGTGTAGCATTACATATTGAAATCTAAAATCGCAATGGTTATGTGTCCGCTGTTGTAAACTTTCGGAAAAAGCAAAAAGAAGACTGCGAACTTACTGGATACCTATTTGGATTTTTTTTTTTAAATCATCGCTGTAAATTTTTTATTTGGAATTGAAGAATAATGTTTGTGTAGGAGAAAAGAGATAGATTTCACACTTACGTCAATACCAATGTCTCATTTATGCGCAAAATTGACAGTGTGCTTTTAGCCATCGATACATGAGTTTATACTTTGAGGAATCGTGATGAATTTAACCATCTTTGATTTGAAATTAAATTTAAGTAAAAAACAAGTATAAAAATACCCTTATTCAGGTACTTTTGTAAGTGTATGTGCTAGAGGAACTGAGCCTATATATTCGTTCATTTATTACGTCAAGTTTTTTCTTGCTTTTGTACATCCCTCCCCATAGTACGTCACAATACATTATTGCAGATAAAAAAATCATTAAAACGCCGTGTGTACTTTACTAAGCATGCTAATACAAAGAATATGATTTCTATAAAAGTTACTAATATCAAGTTTACAAAAGAAATTTCTGCATTTTACGTCATGCAATCAGTCAGATCCCCCTCCCCTATGTCAGGCATAATATATCCCCTCCTTCCCACCAACAATTTATGACGTAAATAAGTAAGAGATCCCTTAAAATATAAATAACTGCTTTATTTAACTTAACTAGTATTTAAAATGAAGTATGCTTAAAACTTGTTGCTTCATTATAGGACCTCCTTATCACACGTGTGGCAAGAATGAGAAGTACTACAATTGTGTTCCCACCTGCAAGGACACCTGCAAGAACTACGATGACGAACATGCAATCTGCCCATTCATCTGCCGTGCTGGTTGCGCTTGCAAAGAGGACTACGTCAAAAATGGTGAAGGAAAATGCGTCAAACCTTCGCAATGCCACGAGCCTACTAAGCCAACAAGTAAGCTGCATTTACAGAAGAATAAATATGAAATTAGAAAATTCTTTTTAACATCACGTGACAATCATTTATGTCTTATAAAATCAAATTATCTGTTACTAAAATTCTGCGTAAAATTTTAATATGATCTCCTTTAGAACAAACTTTTGGAATTTGTAGCAAAGTTATTGTGAGCGGAAAGTTCCAATTGCGGCCCATGGCAACCTTTTGTCTGGGCGATAAACAAATATTTTCTTCTTTGAGATTACGGTAAATCCGGCCCCCTTCGGCCGCAATTGGGCTATTGCCGCTGTGAGATATGCTGATATATTTTGGGGGAAGTGGCTTTATATTACAGGGATTAAAGGTCTATATCTCAACCAGTAAGATTGTTTGTTTGAAACATTAACTTAATCGCCTCTTTGTTGATTTAATAGCATTTTGACTCCATTCATGACTCTGAGCAGGGATTCTGGACCCTATAAGGGGTAGGCGGCATCAATTTTTAAAACTGGAATTGTATTAATTTTTTATTTGCGTTTACCCATACCTAGAATATATTCGCTCTTCGAACCTCGCAAAGGCCTTGAAGAAACTTGAGGAAACATTTAGTACAGTTATCCCTTTGATAATCTTTCATAGCACTCAATAAATTCCAACAGCTTCTGCTGGGCGAGGACTGTTCAAAAAGTTCAGGAAATATTTAAATTTCTGGCAAACAGGTAGTTCAAAAGATATGCAAACTATGTGATGACTCATTGTATGACCGGCTGATAGACTGGGTAAGAAATCCATTCACTATGGTAGATTTGTCGGGGTTCTTCAACTTTTTTAAATATTTTTCTTATTTACAGTGACAGAGAAGCAAAAAGTCTTGTTTAATAGGTGTCTAAATATTTTAAAATTATTCAATACTTTTTAAGTCCGCCTATGATATAATTTGCACCTTTTATTTATAAACGAAAACATGTTAAGACAAAATAGACTGATGTTAGTAAGCCGTTTTCACATAGTACAATAGACCTCTGGTCGCAGTGCTTGCTCCAATTTGGAGCCCCCATCCATAAGTCAAGCCGTTTTCACAAATTATGAGGAAAAGTTAGGATTGTATTATTGAATAACTAAAAACGTATTAGTCGCTATAACAATTAAAAAATATTGTTTTTATGTTTAACTGATTGGAATTTACAGCGATAGTTAGTATAATAAAGAAAGATATCTCTATAATGGGAGGTGGTTGCTTACAGCGACATAATGTATTCTACCAGTTGGGGTTCTACCTGTAAATCTTAAAACTTTTAATTTTTTAAACTTCAGAATACAATAATACATTTGTGTGTGTTTTAGAGCCCCCTCATCACACATGCGGCAAGAACGAGAAGTACTACAACTGTATTCCAACCTGCAAGGACACCTGCAAGAACTACGATGACGAACACGCCATCTGCCCATTATACTGCCGTGCTGGCTGCGCTTGCAAAGAGGGCTACGTCAAAAATAGCGAAGAGAAATGCGTCAAACCTTCACAGTGCCACGAACCTACTAAGCCAACTAGTAAGCTCCATTTACAGAAGAGTAAATGTGTAATATAACATCATGTGATAATTATTTTTATCTGACAAAATCAAGGGGTGCGTGATTGAATTGCTTCATGAAATTTTAACATGATCTTCTTTACAACAAAATTTTGCGATTTCATCAAAATTATTTCAGGGTTATTCTAATATAGCTGAGAATCAGTAAATTGTTTGCTGTTTTTATCTTTGGGAATAAAAGGTCTTCAGTCAGAAAAAGTCGGTCATAATTTCTGAAAAAGTCTGTCGGAATTTCTGAAAAAGTCTGTCGGAATTTCTGAAAAAGTCTGTCCGAATTTCAAAAAAAGTCTGTCAGAATTTCATAAAAAATCTGTCAGAATTGGTTAGTTTCTGGCATGCCGCTAGGCACCTCTGGGCTAACTTACTTGGTTTCATCTCAAAAAAGTTCAAGTAAGGTCTCTACTCTTATGATTAAATTATAGCTCTGGAGGTTGAGGAATTTTCAATGACAACTTTTCTTTTCCTTCAACTTTTCTTATTTTTTCGATTTGAATTCGAAATTCAGCTGAAGAATGTTGATTAAACAGCTTCTTCTCTACGTGTCTAAATTTCTGGCTTTAATCGTATTGTGATGCCCTGTTTCCAGTTTTGTAAAAATATATTTACTATGTAAAATATATTCTTTTTGAAAAACATTTCATTCAAAATTAAGCTTGCGGTAATAAATTAATACAAATTGCTGCTTGCATTTGTATTATGGCACTCCCAAACAAGCATACTATTTTAAAGTAGATATATTTTCTATTTTTTCGATACTATTTTGATTTTTACATTATCACAAATTTTATTTTATAAAAACAAAATTTTAAACTTCTCAGCATTTAGTACATACAATTTTTTTTATAAAAATTAAACAGATAAAATAACTTTACTAAAAATCTATATAATTATGTTTAGATGTAAATATTTTCATTTTTTTTTTATACTTTGAACAAAATTTTAAGTGAATGACAAAATTTTCCTGATTAATTAAGAAACAAACTACCAATTTAGATTCTGTAATTATTAGACCTTTTCACTCGAGGAAGATGATTGATATTTCCGTTAATCTTATGGAACACTTACATCCAGTTCATGTTATTTTTAAAGAGATATCCTTTAGCGTGTTCTTTTTCCGTCTTGGGTGGATAATTACAAAAATAAATTGTATACCTGAAAGCTGAATATGAAAATTATCATGCCAAACATATTTTGTTTGTTTACTGAATTTTTCAAATGATTAAAAAAAACTGGGGTTGTGAGGAATATTAATATGAAGACAGTTTTGGATCACCAACATATTTGGTGCTTCGAGATGACAAAAGTAATTTGTAGTAATGTGTGTGAGATAAATACTTTTATAACACAAGAATGTGTTTTATTTTGAAGAATAAAGAGAAAACAAAGTAAACAAAGTCGTTATTTTGGTGAAGTAAAGGCGACATTCGCTGGCAAAAGGTTAATAAAATATGTTGATACCTAAGTAATGTCATACTTTTGAATGCGATAGATAAATAATGTGTTAGATAAATAACAAAATGAGTTAGTAAAGTTCGATAAAGAACAAAATAACTAAATAAAAGCTTTTTTTTATGTTCAAGAACATTTAAAGCATTCAAGAACAGTTATCGTTCAATTCGAATAACAGGGAACAAAAGCACAGGTAGTTATTTTGGTAACAGAAAGTCGTACAATGGGTTAAGTTTGACATAGTTTTAATCACAGCAACTGCAATGTGCAGTAAGTAATACGTGTATGGGATTTGCAGAACCCCCTCACTCCACATGTGGAAAGAATGAGAAGTACTACAAATGTGTTCCCACCTGCAAGCACACCTGCGAGAACTACGATGACGAACACTCCATCTGTCCATTGATCTGCCGTGCTGGTTGCGCCTGCAAAGAGCACTACGTCAAAAATAGCGAAGGAAAATGCGTCAAACCTTCGCAGTGCCACGAACCCACTAAGCCAACAAGTAAGTTAGCTGTAGTAGAAAGATAAATCAGTCATTTGTGTTCAAATTAAACCTTTGTACTCGAGGAACATGTTTGATATTCGCGTTCTTTTTGCGGAACAGTTACATTCCGCTTCTTTTCTTTCTCCTAATCAATGCCCCAATCTGGATATTGGTAAATTTGGCCGGATCGTGCGAGGGATCGTCCATATATTGCATAACACACATGTAGGGGAAGATATTTTCTGTCCCGCATGTTTTTTTCTGTTTAATTCTTACGTAAACTAGAAATTTAAAAAATCCACATCGGCATGATTCTGAAAATGGGCGCCAATGCCTTGTATTTCTCGTTAAACGTGACATAGTCTCGTTAAAAAGTGACTAGCAGTTTTAATCATGCGCACGTACTGGGCCCTAAAGACTCCTATTTATGACCCCGGGCAATGCTGGAATCCGGACTACGGTCTCCGACTACTTAGGGTAAGAACCGTTATCTCCTTCGATCAGTCGATTATGGTGCTTAGAGCCAAACCTTTGGTTAGTCGACGTTCGTTTTCTGTACAATCAAACCTCCTGGCATTACAACATCCTATCAGTGACATCTAAGTTGTAACCTTTTCAACTTCAATGTCTAGTAATACATGAATGTGATTTTCAGAGCCCCCTCACCACACGTGTGGCAAGGACGAGCAGTACTACGAGTGCGTTCCCACCTGCAAGAACACCTGCGAGAACTACGATGTCCCGCATCCCTACTGCCAGCTCATCTGCCGTTCCGGCTGCGCCTGCAAAAAAGGCCTCGTGAAGAGAAAAGACGTTAAGTGTGTCAAACCATCGCAGTGCCACGAGCCCACGAAACCAACAAGTAAATTGTTTAGACATATTTATAGAGATATTTCGTAAATAGGGACAGACGTTTACATAACGCATTTGCAATGATGTCTTTTTTGGATACTTTTTGTTTATATGTACGCAGTTTCTTATTACACTATTCTTCTTTATGTTGTTTCCCACCCAAATTGCAAAAGAAAACTATACTGAGTATTGTTTTTTTTATATCAGAAAGACTCCCGAAAAGGTTGATTACAAATAAGACTTATAAATGTAGGATGTCCCTATGATTCATGTACATTGAAGTTGTTGAAACAAATATGTGTGTTGCACTTCTCCATGCAAGTAAGAAATTCGAATAAATAAACACTATATCTGATACTGGTCAAGTAACATTTTTTACAACCCCATTACACACAAACTTTTGAAATAGGTAAAGTTTATAGTAATTTTTACGCAAACTGCAAAATTAAGCATTAGGATTATTTTACAAGCAATTAGTAATAAAATGTGAACTTAATAAGTTTAATAACTATAGAATTCTTTGTGGGGGTTTGAAAACTTTAACATTTTCAGAGCCTCCTACCCACATTTGTCACAAGGACGAGCAATATTACGAATGCATTCCCGACTGCAAGAATACGTGCGAAAACTGCGACCGATCCGACGTGATCTGTCCTGCAATCTGCAAGAGTGGATGTTTCTGCAAAGAAGGTCTGGTCAAGAGGAAAGACGGGAGATGCGTCAAACGGTCACAGTGTGAAGCGCCCACAAAACCAACAAGTAAGCGTCATTTGTAAAGCTTTATTTTAGGATGGTCACAAATTGTTGGGATATGGTCATTGTATGTCTGTATCATATTTAGCTCTATTGGCATAATAAAATGTTATTTTTCTCCATCTGCTTCGTTTATATTTTAATCAAATTACTTAGCTTTAGTAGCAACAAAGTGGTTAAAGCGTATAAAAAATAATGGTTTAGATGTGTAGTTAACCCCTCAAACAATGATCCTCTCCAAACAACTTGTGGTAACTACGTATTATGTTCAAATTTTTTAGATATTGATATATCTTTATTTTGCATATATTCCTGTAATTGAAGCTGCTGGAGGTTTTTGCAAAAAACAAGCAAACTGGAGTTAATATATTATTTGAAAAGGTTAATGCTGCTATCAAATTCATCAAGCGGCATTGTAACCATTTGCGACAGCTAAGCTACCTAAAGTAAATAAACTTATATAATTTATATTTCACATCTCACATTCATTTACAATGCTGTTTTTATTTTATTTAATTGCAATGTACTTAAAATATAGGGAGTTAGCTCAAGCCCTCAGTACTTAGGAAATTTTATTCAACAAATATTATAATAACCACCACTTACACTGCACGAATAGTTCATTGTACAGTAGGAGTTTACTCTAGAAATGAAAAGAGGCATTGACGCTATATATTGGGAAAAGGGACACTTTGTTTTCCTAAGAGCATTTTATTGAGGACGCGTTAATTTTCCGTTATCAAAATTAAAGAGATCACAGCGTTAAATAAACGATTTTTTAAAAACTTTACATCATTGATTATCTTTTGATAATCAATTTCTAAAAATAAATAATCAATGCTAAAAATAAATAATCAATGCTAAAAATAAATAATCAATGCTAAAAATAAATAATCAATGCTAAAAATAAATAATCAATGCTAAAAATAAATAATCAATGCTAAAAATAAATAATCAATGCTAAAAATAAATAATCAATGCTAAAAATAAATAATCAATGCTAAAAATATAGAATTAGAGCTAACGTATATTTCATAAAATTGGTCAAATGAATTGTGGGATTTTAACGAGGGAATAAGAGAGCAGGAGGGCGAATTTTACAAGATAAAGAAAAGCAATGAAAACACATGCTTAGAATGAACACCGCAGCATTATTTAAATATTTAGTAAAAAGTACTTTCTTTTTTCCAGAGCCTCCTACTTGCGGTGTGAACGAGGAGTATTCCGGATGCATTCCCACCTGCAAAAACACCTGCGAGAACTACGAAGCTGTCCATCCCATCTGCTCCAGGATTTGTATCAGAGGTTGTCACTGCAAAAAGGGTTACGTCAAGAGGAAGGACGGGAAATGCGTCAGACCGTCTCAATGCGACGAACCAACAAAACCTACTAGTAAGCATTGTTTTGGTTGCTTTAGAAAAAATTATTATACCATCCGTTTTTCATTTAATGACGTTGCATGCAGTTGTAGATTTAAATCTTCTTCATTGGTCCAAATGGCGAAACTTAATGTTAGTCTAAAATTTATTTGATAGACTTCTAACAACCTTCCTCTTCAATTTAAAACCATCTTCTAGTGTCCAAATTTCGTAATTATCTAAACATATGATATCAACCGATTTTCGGCGTTGATTGGTTACGTCGTATGAGTGATATGAAATTTGAAATAAAGTGCAGTTTGAGCGTAAAGCCAAACCATGTAATGGTTCGTGCTATAGGAACTTAAATCGTTAGACAAGGGGTTAAGCCAGCGATTCTCAACCTGTGGGGCGCGCCCCCTTAGGGGGGCGCGAGCACTCTAGAGGGGAGGCGCGAGAATATCCAAAAGAAAATATTATTTTAAAAAATTGATAAACTGCTGAAAGGAAAGCACACATACACATAGAAAACAAAATACATTTCGACATATTTAACAAATAAAGTAAAACAACTTATTAAATCAAAACTTACTTAATCAAAACATACTTAATCAAAACATACTAAATTAAAAACAAATTTAATAATTATTAGTGACTTCCTTGGGCCTGTCTTGAAGAGCAAAGTTTTTCGAAGGAAGGCCTAATATTAAAAATAGCCACTCTCAGTTCTGTTTCTATATTTAGCCGAGATCTATATTTTGTCTTCAAAGAAGCCACAGCAGAAAATCCAGTTTCACAAAGGTAGGATGTTGAAAATGGTAATAAAATGCGAAATGCCCTTGTTTTTAGTGCAGAAAAATCATCCTCTACTCCTGCCCAAAATTCAAATAGTGATTTATTACTAAATTGTCTTTTAGTTTCTCCACTTGTCGTGAAATCTATGAATTTTTCTTCCTCATCAATTGAGAGTCATTCGGGAGTCTTATGAAATGGATCCCTAACCCACTCGTAACTTGCTATCAGTTTGTCGTCAGCAAGAAAATACTTTTTAAAATTCTTTGCCAGCATGGCTAATTGATTTTCAATGGTTACAGAAACAACTTTTACATGTTCTTCTTCAGCCTTGTAAGTTTTAGTACAATCATCCACATTTGCAAACAATGTTAGGTTTTTTTGCTTTAAATTTCTGCTCCACAATTCCAATTTTCTACAAAAAGTATTAACTTTATCACTCGTATCCAACATATGTGTATTTTCTCCTTGGAGTTGAAGATTCAAGTTATTTAATTTTTCGAATATGCCGACCAAGTAGCTCAATTTCATCACAAATAAGCCATCGCGAAAATTTTCGGCTTCCTGTCTGTTTTCTTCTTCTAGGAAAATGGCGATTTCTTTTCTTAATTCATAAACACGTTGCAAAAATTTCCCAAGTGATAACCATCTTGCCTCGCAATAAAATAGTAACGCTGAATGTACTGAACCCATGTCTGTACAAAGTGCGGAAAATATTCTCGATTTCAGGGGTCTCATTTTTATATAATTTACTATGGTTACAACCAATATTCAGACCAGACCTCGTTTCTTTCGAAGACAAAGCTTCTCTGGAATCATGCAATGTGTCCAGATGCACTGAGGATATTTTTGTTTTATAAGTGCTTGTATACTTTGGAATCTTCCGGACATTGAACGAGTACCATCGGTGCATATTCCGACGCAATTTTTCCATTCTATATTTGCCTCGTTCATAAAATCATTTAAAATAGCAAATAATGCGAGCGCTGTTGTTTTGAGTTCTATTTGTTTGCAGAAAAGCAGTTCTTCTACTACTGACATATTATCACAAAATCGAACATAGGCAATTAAATGAGCATCTTTATTACTTTCTGTCGCTTCATCAAGCTCTATTGGAAACAATTTGTCACGCAACTTCGAGAAAAGCTGACACTGTACATCTTCAGCTATATCACCAATTCGACGAGCAACAGTATCATTTGAAAGAGGTATGGACTGCAATTGTTTTGAAAAATTATCTCCAAACATAGTTTCTACAATCTCAATTGCTGCTGGCAAAATAAGCTCTTTACCAAGGGTGTGAGGTTTTTTACATCTGGCTTTTTTTTATGAAACTTTGTAAGATGCAATTAAAGCTTTTTTATTCACAGACAAAGTATCTTTAAAAAATGATTTTTGCTTTTTATATGATTTTAATTTTAATTCGAAGAATTCTCTGGGTTTGTTGACGTACTCACTATGAAGCGTTTCCAAATGTCGTTTAAGTTTATTAAGTTTCATGCTGTCTGCGGCCAATATTTTGGAGCAAATGATACACAGGGGCCTTTCTTCTTCATTTACTTCAGTACTGTTAAACCCAAAATTTAAGTATTTTTGAGATAATTTTCTTGATTTTATTTTCGAAACCACGCTCGTCTGTGTACTTGTTGATGCTTGACTATCGTCTAATGCTCGGTTACTTCCGCTTAAAAATTTAGCCATGAGTGTGCATAAATCTGCTGCCGTGAATATTTAATATGGTGAGTTTCAACACGAAAACGTATATAACATACACATTCACGATAGTTTCGATAGCGATAGAAGGATCGACTCGAATGAGACTGGCTGGAATTGAAACTTGTGTTATCGATCATTTTCCTTCTTTCTATGAGAAAACATTTGCTCTGAGCATGCTCGAGGCGGCATCGGTCGTGTGGATTCCCTTCCCCAAACATTACTTATCTTTTTTCTCTTTTGATTAGTCATGCTTCTGTTTTATTTCTTTTATTATTCGAAAAAATGTATTCCTAGTTTCTAAATTTAGCTCTCCCCGTCTAGGTTAAATTTCATTAACGAATTTTTCTATTTTCATATTCTTTTAACGTTAACTCCCTGTTTGGCTTTCATTTCAAATATAATATTTAAATTTTCCCCGCTTTCATTTGCTTCATATGTTCACCGCCCGCTTGGCAAAATTCCAGATGTGGTTTCTCGCCAACGTTGGCTCGCTTTTACTCTTGTTTTGGCAGTTAGTTAAAAATAATTTAAAAACAGAATCCAAAATACTCAATATACATTATTGTTGTATACATTTTATTGTAAGCGGGGGGCGCGATGAAAATTATGATTGAAGACTGGGCCGCGAATACTAAAAGGTTGAGAAACGCTGGGTTAAGCCCTTTTCCGAATGCACTTGACATAATACTCCTATGCGAAACACAATGTGTCCATTTGTGGCTGTCACAATAAAACTTCATATTTTATGACTGGTTTTGCTGCCGTGGAACTTATTTTTGAGTATTTTTCAACAATAAATATTAGCATTTGCTCCTCTATGATTTGATAAAGGTTGAACCAAAATATAAACAAGTATCTAATTATACTAAAATTGTTTATCAAATCATGGGATTTTTTTTTTTTTTGCACCTGGATAACTCGTATGTATTCAATCCCAAAGACAATATAGCTTATGAGCAGCAAGGAAATTGTAAGTTTGTTTTCTTTGCAAGAGAGTTATTTTCAGTAATTTTATTATATATATATATATTATATTTTAATTTATTAATATATATAGATTTCAAAGTATTTGTATTTAAAATTTTGTGTAGTTCTGAAAATTCTAAAGTTTTTTAAAGTAATATAGACATACTAACCGCTAAGAGAGATGTACTCCTTTTTGATTCAACTTTATCAAAAGAATATTTTCTGACAAATAAAGTATTTGCAGAGTATACAATTGTTGTTTATCAGATTATTTTGCACATAACATACCTAAAGCTCTCAACTAGAAAAGAATGATTAAAATTGTTCTAGAAATATAAAATTGTAAATGTTTTTTATTATTAGAACCCCCTACTTGCGGTGTGAACGAGGAGTATTCCGGGTGCATTCCCACCTGCAAAAACACCTGCGAGAACTACGACGCCGTCCATCCCATCTGCTCCAAGATTTGCATCAGAGGTTGTCACTGCAAAAAGGGTTACGTGAAGAGGAAGGACGGGAAATGCGTCAGACCGTCTCAATGCGACGAACCAACAAGTATGTATTTGTTTACGGCTCTATAAGTAATTGAATTTAATGCTGTGAGGCAAATGATTCATACTATTTTTATTATAATTTTATTTACTTGATGTTATGTTCTTAAATATTGTAACTTAATTTTAACCCCATTCCAAATGTCATGTTGACTTGAAACTTGGCATATGGTCTTAATCCCAATTGCCGACTTTTTGATAAGTCACTGTCAAAACCGTCGCAGTTTGTTGTAACATTGAGTCTAAGTTAACTATATTGAGTTAACTTATTTATTGCATTACTTGACACTTAAGTTACTTGTACTTCTATAAGTACTCTTTGCTTTATCAGAGCCACCCACCACCTGCGGAAAAGACGAAGTGTACTACGACGAGTGCGCACCGTCCTGCGGGGGTACTTGCGAGACGTACGGTAAAAAGCCTCACTGCCCCAGGTGTCGCCCAGGGTGCTGGTGCAAAAAGGGACTGGTGAAGAACAAGGACGGAAAGTGCATCAAGCCATCCAAATGTCACACTACAAAACCTACAAGTAAGGATTTCTTGTTTGGTCTTGTACGGAATTGTCTTGTCTTGTAAGGGATGAATACAATGAATGGTCTTGTATTCTTTTGAACAAGCTTAGCACATGCTGCCATATAACATTTTCAATTCATAAGGTATTGCGGTTTGTGAAAACTACGGCCGTGACAACATCTGTCACATTTCGACTTCAGTTTTAGTGAGGTTATAGTATTTTATACATGACATCTCCCTAAAGGAGATACATCTTTCGAAACATGTTCAGATCTCATGGATTTTTATTGCGTATTTTAACGTTGTATTTGTATTTTAACAATTTTAATACAATGTTTTATAAGATGAGTTTTTATCTTTTGGTATTTTATGTTTGGCACCGGTCGGAAATTGTTCTAAACTGGTCAGAAATTGGTGCGTTCAACCATGAGAATATCTTTTCCTTTTTATCTAGAGCCACCGACCACTTGTGGAAAGGATGAAGTGTACTACGACGATTGTGCGCCGTCTTGTGCGGGAACTTGCGATACGTATGGGGACCATATTATACACTGCCCCTTGTGTCGCCCAGGATGCTGGTGCAAAAAGGGACTGGTGAAGAACAAGGACGGAAAGTGCATCAAACCATCCAAATGCCCGACCACCAAGCCAACAAGTAAGACTTTTTGGCAAGACATCTCATTGTCAATATCATCACTCGTTCTTAAAAGAATTACTGCTAAAAGCTTGATTTACAAATTTAAATGTTGTTCTTGATACTCTATACGATGGTTTTCATTCAACATATCATAATAATTTATTTCTTTAATTATCAACGTTGTCTTTATTTCTGTTTGTTGTTTCAAATTCTCTTATGCTTTAAAAAATGTGTTTTAACAAGGATTTTTTTAATTTGTTCATATTTAAAAAAGAGTGTCTGTTTATATGTTTGTATTTTATACAATTCTACAGTTTTATTCCAGTCTTCCATAATTCATTTGACTTTCAAAACTACATAATATTTCGAGCAACTCCCTTCATCCTCCTTTCCCGCCCTTAACTCGTTTAACCTCCTTGACTTCTTACTAAAACCTATTAAAATAATGCGATATTTCAACAATGTAATATATCCTACATAGTTAGAAATGAGATGGGAAAACGATGCATTCTGATTGACTGATAAGTAAATATCGCCAATAAACCTCCAATATGTCGCCAAATGAATAAAAATATTACTAAATTAATAAAAATATCGCCAAATGAATAAAAAAGGTTGCCAAATCAAAAAAAAATTCATGTATTAACAATATTTTTTAGAAGGAAAATTTGGGTTTGTAAACCGAGCATAGAGCACTTTCATAATTAACTCTACCACTGTTGAGCATCCTGTGATTTTGTATCTGTAACAACTTTATTCACACAATGCGATGTCTTAGCCGGGATTCGAACTCAAATTGTTTCTTTTTCTATACACGTTGAAGTATAAAAGAAAGAAAGAATTTAATTTCAAGTTATCTCCTTAATGTTTCAGAACCACCAACCAGTTGCGGTAAAGACGAAGTATTCTACGACACCTGTGCACCTTCCTGCGGGGGAACTTGCGAGACGTATGGCAACCACAAAATATTTTGCCCACTTTGTCGTCCAGGATGCTGGTGCAAGAAGGGACTGGTTCAGAACAAGGACGGAAAATGCATCAAACCTTCGAAATGTCCAAACAGCCATCCAACAGGTGAAAAAGTGATACGAGATCCCAACTTCTACATATGAGTCGCCATTCAAAAACGTTTCTTGTCCACCTTGGAGAACTAGCCCATTTCATTTTTAAATCAAATTTGTTCGTTTTACATTTTATTTCTACACCTGAAATTACGCAAAGTGTGTTGATTAATGTGTAAAATAACATGCTTTGCTTAATTCCAGGTGTAGAAATAAAATGCAATATGAAAAAAAAAAATTAGAATATGATGAGCTTTTTCTCCAAAGTGGACAAGAGACGTTTTGGAATTAAACGACTCGTATATGTAGTTTCCCTCTCATTATTATATAGCCACTCACAGACGATTAGACATAAACGAATGAACTAAATAAGAACTGGAGAGAAGACTAAACGTGAGCGACCTCCTTAGCCTCATTTGAGACAAGGTAGAAAAATATAGTCATTTTGCTTGATATTTGGCATTGTAGTAGAACAGATATTCTAGCTTCAAAACTACATTTCTGGCTTTCAAAAACGACATTCGATATTAGTACATATATAATGTTTTGTCATATTTGCTTTCTTACTTACAAGAAGAAGACAAATATGTATTGAATAATCAATCAAATATATGAAGACCGACATTATACGACTAACGGTGCAAATGACAGGTATAACGTTTTTTTACTTTGTCTTCCGAACAGTATTCATCCGTGCGCTACGATAAAGTACGTTTTCCCCCAATAAGAGTCCTGACTCCAGTTCTTATTTAGCTCAGTGACCTAAAAATATGAAAACATAAAAAACGCAAGGAGATCAAAAAGTAACAGTTAAAGTAAAAAATCAATTATTCCAAAAGTAAATACACTAGCACGACGAGGTTGTCACAGATGTTCACGCCAAGACATGCTGATTTTTTTAATGACAACAAAATATAATGTCAGATTAGTTACATTTTCCTGCATTAGATGACGCTTTAATTGAGTTAATACAGTGGCTCAGCAGAATTTGCAATGCAATGCAATTATAATTAGAAATCTTCAACGTGACGGCCATCATTCAGGAGAAGGGCTTTCTAAGCATACTCATAAATGTTTATAATTAAAGTTTGATACTGTTTTTTTTTTTTTTTTTTTTTTTTTTAATACCCAAGACATGAGTTTGATACTGTTTATTAAACTCTATCGAAAAGAAAACAAATTATCACATTTTACGACAAAATAAGCACAAATTTAATTATATACACATCTACATAGTCGCAGCTTTCAGTTAAAAAAAGACATTTTCAAAATCAAGCCACTATAACTCAATAGCGTTTACATTTTTTTTAATCTATATATAGATTACAGTAAATAAATGTGAAATCATGTTCATTAAATCTTCAAACTCGCCATAAATCCCATTCTATAAGCATGTAAAAATTTCTTTCAGAACCCCCTACTCACAGTTGCGGTGTAGACGAGAAATATTACGACTGTGTCCCCACCTGCAAGGACACCTGCGAGAACTACGACGACGAGTACTCCCCTTGCCCCGAATACTGCCGCCCCGGTTGTGCCTGCAAGGAAGGACTCGTCAAGAGGAAGGACGGGAAGTGCGTCAAGCCGTCCAAGTGCCATGAACCCACAAAGACAACTAGTAAGTTTTTAGTATGGGAGATTTAAATGAATACATATGAATTAACGTTTAATTGATGATGGATGATTCTGAAAGACATATTAGGATTTTATTTTTGTCGTTTTTCAAACTGTGAGTGTGTTGTTTTTAACCCATTCTTGGTCAGATTTTTTTTATTATTTCTGTAAATTAATTTGTCAAGATAGCGGCCAGTGGTAAAGTTTCGCGCTCGTAATAAGAGGACTTCCAGTTCCAATATCTACGTGAACTTAATCATTTGTGAGTGTATTTGTAAAGTTGCCAGATTTTTAAATAAACAATGGCGTCTAAAAATATACGCAATTTCATCCACCTAGTATAATCCTTCGACTGCCGCGTGATTTATATACAATCTCATCAACGTTCTATTTTATATTAGGATTATCCCGCGTGACAGCGAAAGTGTTAAGTAACTGGCGCATGTTAAATCTGATAGTTATTCAATGTCCTGATATTTTTTGAGATTGCGTTGCGATCCAGACCAGGTGTTGGTATCGTCATCTCACCTTGGTTCAAAAATACTGAATCAAATTCACTGATCTTTCCTTCGAGATAGACCCCGAACCAAAGCCCACTCTGTAGCCCTAAAATTATACTTTTAAACATATATTTTTCAATAATCGTGTTCCTTTTTCAGGGCCTCCGTCTTCTCACTGTAAGAAGGACGAGCAGTTCTACAAGTGCGTCCCGAGCTGCAAGAACACCTGCGATAACCACGGCCGGAAGCATGTCCTCTGCCCCGCCATCTGCACCTCAGGGTGCTTTTGCAGGGAGGGCCTGGTGAAGAGGAAGGACGGCAAATGCGTCGAGCCGTCCAAGTGTCCCAAGACTACAGGTAGGAGTCTATGGACAGCATACTTGAAATGCGGATTGAAACTTTTTAGTTATGCTAAAATTGAGAGTGTTAAATGAAAATTCTAAATATCAAAATTGAAGGTTTTTGAATATTTTTACAGGTTTTATGGAGGAATTCGAAACAAAAACTTTTAATCTAATAGAGCTTCAAAAACAACTGCAGTATTTTTGCATAAAACCTTCAATTTAAAAAAAAATTATGAATGTTTAAAACTGCCTTTTTTCTGCAGTAAGTTGGCATGAAAAGCCTTTAACAAATGCTCAGTATACTAACAACATATAAAAACTTTTTTTTTGAAAAAAAAAACGAAAGACACAAAAAAGCAAACATTATGTTCGACACTATACTAGGAAAACAAAATTGTCATGGAAAGTGAAAATTACTTACAGTCTGGGAACGCGAAAAGTTTCTCCAATTTTTTTAAAATGTCACGAATTTTTCTGAACATTTTAGGTGAATGCACCTAATACAAATGAATGCGTATCCTTTTGTTGTCAATAATGTATTATTGTTAACATCATGAGAAAATGTAAATTAATGAAAATACCATTTTCTTCATTTTTTTAAATATTTTGTTGAGTTATTATTTACAAGCACTTCAATTTTTACAGGCTTTAATATTACTGTGTGAAAAACACATTAATTTTCGTCATTGTTAATCAATTCACAGTTATCCATTTTTTTTTATAAAACCTTCTGAAAATTTCATCTGAATATTCAGGGGCAGTCCTGCAAAGAATCTTTGTCGTAATGTCAATGTAAGCATTTTTATGTGACCCATCTTCTCAAAGTTTCTGAGCAGACTTTGTATGAATGACCAGGTGTGGGATACCTTTGAGTCAGTTTTGAAGAAACTTGACATATTTTCATTTATAAATACAGACAAGATACGGAAAAATTAGTATTTTTTGGCACCCGATTTTCCCACTGTTGAAGATGAAAAATTATTATACGTATGAAAAATCATGGTCATTAGCGTAAGATTTATCAGGTGTGAAAGTATAAAATGCGGATTTTTAAAAAAACACACACGTTAAATTCGGAAGAATGATAAAAAGTGCTTTATTCAAAGTATGTTGCATGGATTGTTATACATTTTTACCATCTTTCGGACAAATAGTGAATACCACCCCAGTAAAAATCTTCCCCTTTTGCTGCGAACCATTCATGGAGCCATTTTTTCACATCTTCGTACGAACCAAAGCGCTACTGAGCAAGTGCGTGGCCCATATATGCAAACAAGTGGTAGTCGGAAGGATCCAAGCCTGGTGAGTAGGCCGCATAGGATAGAACTTCCCAGCTGAGTGCTTCCAACGTGCTGCGAACCGGTTTTACCGTATGTGATGGAGCAATGGCTTGAAGAAAAATGACTCTGTGTGGCCTCTTTCGGTATTCTGGCTTTTTTTCAAGCAGCAAACGATTCAAATCGGTCAATTGTTGTTTGTAACGTTTAGTATTAACCGTTTCCACCGGTTTTAACAAGTCATAATAGACCACGCCCCCTCTGGACAGTTTTCCATGTTCATTGTCTGTAACATCGAAGTCACCACTTTTGAAACGCCGAAACCATCTTTCACACGTACCTTGCGAAAGGAGCATGTTCACCATAAGCTTTTCGAAGTAATCGGTGTGATTCAGCAGCAGTTTTCTTTAAATGAAAGCAAAAATACTAATGGTGTCCGCGAATGCTCTTTGTTCGGTGTAAATTTCGACATATTGAACCCACAGCACCACACTATGCACACACTTTTCCAATTTATCACTTGTGCCCGTCTGACACTTGTTGATAACAGAACAAAATGGCGCAGTGTCAACTTTATATCGCAAACTGCATTGGTGCACCATCTGTTGTCTGAAATCCGCATTTCATACTTGTACACCTGATAGTTGCAGTTTTTATAAAAATATATATCATAGAAGTTTAAAGTTGTCTCAATGCAGTGTATTTTGAAATATTTTCTGTCATTTGATATCTTTTAATAATCTGTATTTTTTTTTCAGGATCTCCACCAATCACCCATAAGCCAACAAGTGAGTATCATAATATTCTATGCAGACTTTTAAATGAAATGTTGTTTAAAAAAAATCTTGGTAAGGCACTGTCCTCACTGCACCGTAAGATTTGGGTTATGACTAAATTGCACGCGCGCCTGCTCAGCCTACTCTTTTGGTGATTTCGAAATATTCTAGATGTCCCGTCACTTGTCCTAAAGTTATACTTTTGGTATCATTTTCAACGTCTTACACTGCTCTTTTAATCTGTTTAAGTTTTATATATATGCCCCAATTGAACGTTAGTATTATAATTTGGTTTTATAGTGAACCCTTTCCACTCTATAAACTGTCAATAACGACAAATATAGTTGTATAAATTGTCGTTCTCTTCAAATGAATTTCGGAACATACTTGACACGGTCCGTCAATTAGAACTGAAGTTACAGCGGTTAAACCAGCCACACTATGTCCGAAATTTGACTCATTTCCTTCTCACGTGGTTCTACAAAGTTCAGGGGAGTATGAATTAATAATCAACCTGTCGACGCGGCTTTTTTACTTATACACGATGGTAGGGCATGTATGCCCTAACGACGATTTCGCTTGTAAGTAATGGAGCTGAGAAATATCAACATTTTATGTCGCTCAAGTTTCTGCCATTGCAACCGTATCGATTTTAAGCACGTATTTACGTCAAAAAAATTGTTGGATTGAAAATAATCTAATGGTACCACGACGACTTCCCTCATTTATTCAACTTATTTCAGAGAAACCTGTCTCCTGTGGGAAGTTCGAAGTGTACTATGACAAGTGTGCTCCGAGTTGCCGCGGCAGTTGCGACACGTACAACCTCGACAGCATCGAGTGTCCCAAGTGTCGCCCAGGCTGCTGGTGCAAGAAGACGCTGGTGAAGGGGAGAGACGGAAAGTGCATCCCTCCCATCAAGTGCCCATCCATTAAACCCACAAGTAAAAACTTCGATCATTCTAGGATTTCGGTTGTAATGTAATTGTGTCTTCATCAGAAAAATTGACTTTCGTTTCGATGAGAGTTATCTTGTGGACCATAAAAGCTGCGCCGTGCGTCATACGTCGTAGATTTTGTAAAAGGGGTTGCATACAATTTGGCGTATAACGTCTTTAAAATCAGGTCCCTGGTTTCATGTCGGCAAGAAAAATGGAAAATGGTTATGTAAAATGTTACGGAAATCATTCTACTTCCCATATACTCAAGAAGTTGAATTTTGGCAGAATAGTTCCTGATAGCTTAAATATGGAAAAAAAAAGCTATTCGCGAATTTCTAGAAAAATATCCGTTTGCACACGGGGTTAGAACTTATTATTTTATTTAAAGGCCCTAAAAGTTTTTTTTTTTTTTTAAATTAGACTTCACTGCTATAGGTCCCATTTGAGAACTGGAGCGTTGAGACGAAACAATTATTCCACTAAGTATAGACTCAAAAAAGTGCGCAATAATTTAGAATATCCTAAAGCTATACAATACGGAACAAACCGAACAGGTGCAGGAACAAAGTTCGCGAAACATTTCTTAAGCAGAGTTTACACTACGTAGCAAAACAGCTGTATGACCGAGTTATATAGCAGTGCTACAAGTTTTTGAAAACACTACTCGAAAACAGCTATACTGGAAAACGGCTACTTTCCAGCTATACATGTATAGATGGAAATGAGCTGCCCACCAGTTGTCGGAAAGATCAAAGGAAACTAGTGTAGCTGAGCTATATAAACAGGCTGGAGGCACGATTTTCGTTGTAGCGCAGCTGTATATATCTGTCGCACGAAGACGTGCCCATTCGCTCTCAAAAAGTAAAGCATCTCGAAGATCCACAGCTACAAAACATTTTGCTCGGGCTATAAACGGTTTTAGTCATAGCTACATAGCTTAGGTATATATAGCTCGACTACAAATACCCATCTACATAAATCAGCTATATAGCTGTTTTGTAATCCCGGCTTTACGGTACAGTGGAGATACCCCTCTTACATGCAGAAACTAAAGCTTACCCTTCTTTCAGAACCATCCCACGTTTGCGGAAAAGACGAGATCTACTACGACAAGTGCGCCCCGTCCTGCCACGGAACCTGTGCCACTCTCAACCGGCACAACATCCTCTGCCCCTTGTGCCGCCCTGGATGCTGGTGCAAGAAGGGGCACGTGAAGAACGACGAAGGAAAGTGCATCCCTTCATCCAAATGCCCCAACAGCACCACACCAACAGGTAAGAGCTTGTGTACAGAGTAATTGAGGACTAAAAGTGATAAACCTAGTAATTACCAGAAGCGAAAATTTTAGGCCCTCTACACACACACTATTCTGTCGAACTTCCGGTTGATACACAAACTTCTGAATAAATAGCAGCATCAATTCGCTTTACGTCGCCATAATTAAACAAATGGCACCTTCTAAACATATACTACTCGAAGATTACTACAACAAACAATAAGTGAACTCAATATGCTGTGATCGTTCTCTAAAGGACTACAATTGAACTGTCGACAAATCTGAAGATTTCAACAACCGTTTTACCTGCCGTCTAGCGGTTCGGACGACACACCTGAAGGAATTCCGTCAGTATATCAGTCTAAAAATTCGTCGTCAGGTCACCCTCCAAACCTCAGTTTTATCGTTATCTGATCAGCCCGATCGTACTGAGGACGAGAGGGGTGCCATCTCAGGTGATGTCTTCGTCATCTGATCATGGTTCAAAATTATCCCGGGTCTTTCTTTTGGGATGAATTTCGAACCGTCAGTCGTCACAAATAGCCCAAGTTTGTTGTACTGTATATTCATACAATGCACGATTCTTCACTGCTTTTTATAATTGTGCTCATAACATTGCATGGACTTCATAAAAAATATTACATTTCTATTAATTTTAAATTACATTAATGTTCAGCTATTGTTTATCAGTAACCAATTTAAGGTTTTTCACTAAGTCAGCATTTTTTGTTATAACATTTTTCTTTATGTTGACCGAATTTTTAAAAACAATTTACTTATAATCTACTGTATGTCTGATGTATTTGTACCTAATATTTTTATCTGGAGAGCGGGGCTGGTTGTCACACTTATGTTTTTAATCATTTGAATTATCTCTTTAACGTAAAAAATAAACAATATTCTATTTTTTAGTATGAAAAATATTTTTTTACCAGACGACAGGCAATTATCAAATAATTTTATAATTTATTTGTCTGTGTAATCTGCATTGAATATGTGTACTGATATTTGATACCACACAGCACAAAAAGTATATTTTTATGTTTGAGGAATGTTAGATTTTTTAAATTTACTCTTCTAAGACTAGCCATTTACACGTGTAAAAGATTAGCACGCTTTCTTTGAATTTTCAAGACTGAAATAAAAAATATTACCAACCTTAAATTCTAAACGATTTCAAAGTTGTGACAACCTGCCCCATTAGCTCGTGTTATCATAAATATAATTTATAAGTAAATCAATTACAGTTTTTACAAATCAATTTACAAAGTAGGTAAAAAGAAAGTAGATTCGGCATTTCAGAGAGAAATGGGAAGCAATGATGTTATCCCAATTTCCATATTTCAAAATGCTTATACAACCAAGAACATAGTTATATTCAAGACTTTTAGAAACCAAAAAACTTGGCAACCAACCCCGGCCTTCCCATTCTAATGGCAAATAAACACTCATTTTATTTTTCCCCCCCACACCAGTACCCCCACGGAAATGCCCCCAAAATCAGCAGTACTATTCGTGCGCCCCAACATGCCGCCGCACTTGCATGACTTTCAAATCGACCAATGCATACTGCCCCAAAGAATGCGTCAAGCGGTGCTTCTGCAAAGATGGTTTTATCATGGACAGACAGGGGAATTGCATACGACCGGAAGAGTGTCCCGTCAGTGAGTAGAAACCAATGTTCTATTCGAATTCAGAAATAGTCCCGTGCATGCGAACTCTCAAAAATAACACTATAATTTCTATTAACATTCTTCTATCACCAAGGATACTTTTATCCATTTTGGCAGTCATTGAATCACTTGAATTTTGACGGTACCAGAATCCTCACTTTTTTTAAAGAAAATAATGTACCTTTTTATGATTCCTTTCTGATGGTATCAGCTCAGTCAGTTCTCATTTTGGCTCTTATTATGTATATTGCCACAAATTTAAATATCTTTTCTGGCTTGGTCGATAGCTCGCGTGACTTCGGACCAAGAGATTCCTGGTTCGAGTAGAGCCATCTATTTTTATTTGAAATCGTCCTAATTTTCGCGAAATAAATTTTATTAAAAAATGATGAAATGAATTTCCTCAGTTTGAGGAAATATTTAAGCTTTGCATTTAACAAGCTTCTGTTTCGTAAAAATGACGAAAGCTTCTTCAAAACTGAACATGCATTTTAAACAGTGTGGTATTAGTTTAAAAATGAATTGACGTACTTTACTTGAATGATGTAATATAGCAGAAAAAAAATCATACCCCATTTTATTATTCGGACAAAATTCATCATAGAATAAAACCAAATTTAACGACTTGTAGAGAATGAAGTCTTCTATAAATGTATATGTAAATAATGTGCATGTATTCATAATAAAATTATATATAATTTTTAAGTTGCCAATGTAGCAACATCGTTTTTAATTGGCTAAAAAAAATTACATACTAAAAAAAGTCTTGATAATAAAACTCCCATTCTTATAATTATATCTGGAGATATTTAAGAATCCAGATTGTTCGCACTTTAAAGATTATATGCGCATTGAAAAACCTATTTTTTTATACCTAGAATTCTACTAATAATGTATTATTGAGGCGCAAGTGTGGTAAGAAGAGAATATATTCCTCTTCATAATGGTTTTTGATTTATGTGTTTGACAGTGATAAAATATTGCTGCCTTTTTCTGCAGTTACTTAAGTTGAGGCCCCAGTTGTATTATTATGTAATGGACAGTGCTGCATATCGCTGAGAGCATATGCTTTTCGATGAAGAAAAAAATATTCTAAATAAAGAATAAGTTTCTAATATGCATATTCAAAGTGTCCATTAATGTCTTTTCTCGCCGCTTTCACTTATGAACACGAAGGTCTATAGTCATATAAATGATTTGATTTATAGGTATAGTAAAGTGGTTACTAAGCCGTTACAACATCCCCTCTCTGTATAAATGTAAGGAACATATACTCGAGTTTTTCTTTTGTGGAGATTGCGTTTTCCCTTCGAGTTGCTGGATTGGTTAGTTTCTCTTGAAATGGATCGAACCAATCCATCCAGCCATTTCGGAAGAAAAACTCAACCGCTCCAGAAGATTAAACATTTTTAGTACAAATGCTGGTTGTTTGTTCAACTTAAAGTCTCAAAAATACACAATTTTAAGCAATGAAGCGAAAATATTGATTTCGTCGGAGATTATCCCTTAACAACGATTATTCTCCGCCCTATTTCTCCATTAAAACTTTCAAAACTGCCCTATCGTACAGGATGCAGCGTGAAGCAGAAGTACTACGAGTGCATGCCGGACTGCACCAACCGCTGCAATCCTCCCGACGCCTGCGCGGCCGTCTGCCGCCCGGGCTGCTTCTGCAAGGAGGGCCTGGTGCTGAGAGAGAAGGACAAGCGGTGCGTCAAGAAGGAATTCTGCGACACCCACGACTGCGGGAAGGACAAGGAGTTCTACGACTGCTACAACAGCTGCAGGAACTCCTGCGCCTCCAGGAAGAGGAAGAGCCTGGTGTGTCCTGCCGTCTGCGAGTCCGGCTGCTTCTGCAGGAAAGGCCTGCTGTCTAACGGGAAGGGGAAGTGCGTACGTCCGGAGGAATGCGAGAGTGAGTGTTGGGGGAACCTCTTATTGTAATCTTTACACAGGGTGGTCACAAAGTAACTTTAGCGACATACGAGCACCCTAGGGATCGCAAAACTGAATGTCTTTTATTTATTCTGAGAAACCTGCCAAAGTTTGGTCTTGCGTATTTCTATATATAAGCTTATGTCTTTCACTTGAAGGTTAGCTTACACTTTTCAACACAATTTGAATAACGTGCATGCAAAAACAAACATGTCATAAATTCGCAAATCGAGGAAAACCGCAGAAACGTTTGGTAGAAGCATGCATTTAAACATTTTCAGTTTGAAAATAAAAGGGATATTACTTTTTTCGCATAAACTAATAAACATAATAATTTTTCGTAAAATTCATTTAAGATCATTATTTTTCATAAAATTCATTTCTTATTATCATTTTTTATGTTTTTTTGACAAGTTTAGGTTTGCATGCACGTTCCTCTATATAATAAATAATTTAATTTGATTGAGTAAGCGTTTCAACCAGTTAGAACTAGAAAGAAATTAAATATTTCTAGGAATTCCAGATTACATGTATACTTTATGTAAAACCCTTGATTCTTAATTTAAACCCTTGATTAAAAAGATAACACTGTATTACTCTATTCATAAGCATCTAATATCAACAGGGTAGAATTGTAACACATTTTCCTTTTCAAATGTAAAACCTAGAACATCTAAATATACTATTTAATTATTTGTAGTTTTAGCCCTTTGTCACTAATTTTTCATGTAAAGTACTTGGTTAACCCACATTTCATAACTTAAAGCATAATTTCACGCATTTAAGGTTTTGATCCTTATTTCCGACACAATCTTATATTTTAAACTGTTTTTGCAGAATCCGGATCCAAGGAATGGTCCGAGTCCGAATCCTACTCATCGTCGGAAGATAGCTCCAGAGAAGAATGGTCCAAGCACAAAAGCAGGAAACACAAGCACCACCACGAGAGCGGGTCGTCCCACACAGGTGTGTATGCAGGTGTATATAAAGGTGTGTTCTTTTTAAAGAGGTATTCTTTAGCGTGCAGCGGCCGTTGTTGTTTGTACGACCACGCTATTGTTAGACTCCATTTAATATTAGAAGATTAAGTTTAAAGATAATGGATAATTTGATGAACACCATAGTATTTAGAGAACAAATAATGTTTCATTATGCAATTATAAAAGTTAAGTATTTACATTTAAAGGTTATGCTTAAATCTATCGCATTACAATTAGGGTGAGCAGCGCTCTGAAAGAGCATGTAGTTACATTGTATGGAATGGCTGGGAATGAGTTCCTCTTAGTCAGTGTTTATCGTATTCGGCCGTCCCCTGCGTGGGCCTCATGTGTTGGAGCTATGCGGTTGGTTCTTTGATATATACACTGTTCAAGTGGAAATTCTTTCCAGGAATCGCTTGGTAGAGAAAGAAAGGTAAACGAACTGCATGTCGCTGCAAGCGTGTTTTTTTTACGTTTAGGGCAGATAATTATAAAAATAAAAAAGTTTATACGTGAATATTTATCTCAGAATACCAAACTTACATTTAGTGGTTTATGACATTTGTCAAATGTCTTTTTAAAAAAGCAGGAGTCGTAAGGAATTTCAATGGGAAGAAATTTGTCGTTCACTTGGTATATATACTTGGTGCTACTACAATATATTCAATATATACTTGGTGCTACCACATGACACAAATAATTTAAATTAAAAATTGTGAGAGAAGAGCTTTCTAAACTTAAGAATATGAATTATTTTTCATTTGGAGGCAGTGAAAAAAATAACATGTCGTGTTTTGGTATTTAAAAGTGACACTCGAGTGCAAAGAGTTAATAAAATATGTTGAAATACTCAAGTGATGTCATACTTTGAAAGGAGTTAGATAAAGAACAAGCCAACGAAAGAAATGCGTTTTTATGTTTAATAACATGCAGTTCTAGTTCAATTTGAAGAACAAGGAACAAAAGATCAGGTCGTTATTTTGGTGACTGACAATCACCACTCGAGTCCAAAAGATTTATAGTTGGCCATATTTTAAATACTTGCACCCTTGAAAGATAAGCAAAATATCAAACATGTATGTTAATTTTCACTGATGGTGAATTTAATTTATATTTTCAACATATTCCTTCTTAGTGATATATTTTTTATAAGCGTTTATAATAATACGCATATAATAGTAAGAGAATAACTTTAAAACGTCCTCTAATGCTGTAAAATTAAAAAAAAAATTCAACATTTTGGGGTGTCATTTAATTTATGTATTTCAGCTAGAAATACACAAATTGCTTGGTTTTACTAATAAAGGTATCATTCTGCCAAATTTCAAAATTTCATTTTCCTAATGGGTATCATCGGCATAGGAGAATTAGTGCATTTATTTTAACACCCTGCGCAAAACTGGTATATGAACTAGTAGTTCGAGATTGTCTTTATATATATATATAAGGAACAACTCTACCAAGTATGCAAGCAGTAGAATATCCGTCAGATATTTTCACCAACATGACATCTCTTATTGGGACCCGATTTGAAAGACGTTAGACGTCAAAAGAGTTGAAAAGAAACACCTTCTTAAGTTTCATGCGTTCAATTTCAGGCAAGAAATGCGATGGCGTGAACGAGGCGTGGGTGAATTGCGCCAAACCGAAATGGTGCAACACCTGCGGCATTCGAGGAAACTGCAAACTGAGCGGCTGCACGCCGGGATGCGACTGCAAAGAGAACCATTACCGCGATGACAAAGGAGTGTGCATTCCTGCTTCCAAGTGCCCAAAAGAAAAGCCACCTGGTAATCATTCACGTCGCATTATGTATCCATGCTTAAGTACAAAGTACTTCGTTCAACCTTTCTATTACCCTCCTTTGAAATATAAACCCTGGGAAGAGTTTAACACTGCAGAACTCGCGCTGTGCTTTGAGAGGCACAATCCAAGACGAATAGAATTGGAAGTGTGACGAAATTGGAAAAATAAGAACTGGGATGGCGTATTTTTGTTAGGAGTCGCCAATTATTTCGCCACACATCGCAATTTGATCCGCTATTGGTTGTTTCATTAAACCCTGTCAAGGACTAATACACATTCGACTAGAGAATAATAACAAATGATCATCTTAACACATAAATATATTTCCATATTGCACATAAAAACGTTATCTAATTTTCATAAATCTGTTCACGCAAAGTAAAAATGGGTATAGAAGAATGAGTGAATTTTATTTTAACACCCTGCGCGAAACGGGTATATCAACTAGAAGTTCCAGATTGTCTTTATATATATATATATAAGGAACTACTCTACCAAATGTCATCTTTCTTAGTACTTAAGTACTTACTTTCTTAGTGTGCAAGAAGTAGAAAATCCGTCAGATATTTTCACCAACATGACATCTCTTATTGGGACCCGATTTGAAAGACGTTAGACGTCAAAAGTGTTGAAAAGAAACACCTTCTTAACCCTTTGCACTCTGCTGTCGCCTCTCAGGCGCCAACAGAACGGTCAGTTCTTTGGTTCCCTGTTCTTTAAAATAAGCGAGAACAACATGATCTTGCGTTTAAAAAAAAACATGATCTTTTTTCAACTTGTTGTGTTGCAAATCTAAAATAGATTATGCTTTTGTATTCCTCTATGAGCAAATATATATATATATATATGGGGAAAAGAACATAAAGAGAAATAACTGTTCCGTAAAAAGAACGCAAAGTGTTCTTGGAGTGCAGAAGGTTAAGTTTCATGCGTTCAATTTCAGGCAAGAAGTGCGATGGCGTGAACGAGGCGTGGGTGAATTGCGCCAAACCGAAGTGGTGCAACACGTGCGGCATTCGAGGAAACTGCAAACTGAGCGGCTGCACTCCGGGATGCGACTGCAAACAGGACCACTACCAAGACGACAAAGGAGTGTGCATTCCTGCTTCCAAGTGTCCAAAAGAAAAGCCACCTGGTAGGTCGTGAATGCATGTCACATTAGGTTTCCATGCCTTAAGTACAAAAAATGGGAATAAGTTAAACATTTGTTTGAAAAATTGTAAGCAAAACAAACAATGATATGCGACTTCGTTCAACTTTCTATTATCCTCCTGTGAAATATAAACCCTAGGAAGAGTTTAACACTGCAGAACTCGCGCTGTGCCTTGAGAGACACAATCCAAGGCGAATAGAATCGGAAGTGTGACGCAATTGGAAAAAAAAGAACTGGGATGACGTATTTTTGTTAAGGGTCGCCAATTATTTCGCCACACATCGCGATTTGATCCGCTATTGGTAGTTTCATTAAACCCTGTCAAGGACTAGCACACATTCAACTAGAGTATAATAATAAACGATCATCTTAACACATAAATATATTTACATATTGCACAACAAAACGCTATTGTCTAATTTTCATAAATCTTTTCACGCGATGTAAAACAGTCTTTCTTTATTACTTTTCTGAGCGATACAACTTTAAAGAAAACAAATCAACAACCACTCGAACCTCTAGTCACCCTTTTCCCCCCATGAGCAAACACATCTGATCGAATATACCACTCGTTAGTTCCATCCTTTCATACATAATAAGTGACGGTGCCTAATAGTAAGTGATTTCATTCTAGTAAGAACCTTTTCAATTCGTTTCGACACCAATTCTAGTCACCTTCACGAGCTCTTTCGGGATAATTCAATTTGGATCTCAAAGAGTCACCCCTACCACTTTAACATTTTTAATTTTTGATTTTTACACTAACCTTGCTACCACGTTTCATACACAAACAGTGTTAAACTTAAACAACACTTAAATTAATCCTTCCTAATATAAAACTGATTATGAAATTTTCCGTCTATTAGAACAAACATTCTTGGAAAAAGAACAGAAAGTGGAATACCTGTTCCGTAGAAATAGCACAGAGGTGTTCTTGGAGTGCAAATAGTTCAAATATTTTAGTAACTAACTATATATATAAAGTTATGTGTCTCTCTTCTCGCCAGGTGGTAATAAGTGTGCAAAGAACGAAGAGTTCAGTCCCTGCAGTGCCCACTGCCAGAAGGATTGCACCAACTGGAAGAAGGACAGCATTCCCTGCACCAAAATCTGCCAACCAGGCTGCATCTGCACGAAGGGTTGGGTGAGGGGACCTGAAGGCCACTGCATCTTACCCAAGTACTGTTCACATGGCGGCAAGAAATCTTCCGAAGGTACGTGTCTACTGTAGAAAACACTACATAAAACGAACATTCTCAAGGATCAGTATGAAAAGTCGTTATAACAAAAAATTTAACGAATTGTTTTGTCATTATAGCGAAACCCACCAGCATAAGTAGTCATTATAACAAAAATATAATGAATTATAACTAATATTAACTTCATTAATAAGAAAACCACCAGTATGAGTGGTCGTTACAACGATAATCTAACGAATATTAACTTCTTTTATGTGAAAACCATAATATTTACATAATTCGGTATAACCCTTTTAATAACTATAATATTAAAACCGTCATACCGAAAAATAAAGTTTATATTAACTTTTTTTTTTCAAAATGAGTTGTCGTTATAACGAAACTATAACGAATTATAACTAATATTAACTTCTTTTTTATACGAAAACCCAAAATATGAATGGTCGTGATAACGAAAAGGTCGTGTCATTGTAAAGAGTAAAAACTTATTGCGTTATAAACTAATTAACGAATTCGGATTTAAAGTGATAATATTTATAAGAAAGGTGCGTCATTGTAAAAATAGGGCCTTAGTACAGCCTTAGTCTACTGTAATTTAAACAATTTGTCTCAAAATATTAAAAATTAAAATCAATTGCTTTTTTTTTCTTATTTGAAATGTCTGTTTATGTCAGTTTGATGTCAATGACTCTTTTGCACTATAAATATTTTAATTTAGTTATTAGATATTATTTGTGCAATGCTTTTCAATACTTTAGTAAAATTTAACATTTTTCGTTGTAATCATTATAACACAATTTTTGTAACACAATTGTTTTTAGTAAATATTTATCAAATGATTTGTCTAATTATAACTAGACTTATTGCATCCCAGAACTCTTCTGACAACACACACACACAATTTTTTTTAAAAATTTTTTTAACTAAACCAACGATATGAATTAACACACTTTATTATCCCTTAGAATCAGATGAAAATGGCTCTACTAAAAAACATTGGAGTTCTGAACACAAGGATGACACATGGACGTGGCATAAAGAAAAGAAAGATTCTGAATGGTCCGATAAAAAGAGATCTGAACACAAAGAAATTTCACATTGGTCTGACAAGAAAGACCATGACCACAAGAAAGATTCCAACTGGTCTGATAAGAAAGGTCATGGCCACAAGAGAGATTCTGATTGGTCTGATAAGAAAGACTCCGATCACCAAAAAGGTTCTCATTGGTCTGACAAAAAAGGCTCTGACCACAAGAAAGGTTCAGATCACCAGAAAGGCTCTGAATGGTCCGAGAAGAAAGAATCTGAACACCATAAAGGTTCTGAGTGGTCGGATAAAAAGGAACATGACCACAAGAAAGGTGCCGAATGGTCTGACAAGAAAGGCTTTGACCACAAGAAAGTTTCCGAATGGTCAGATAAAAAAAGCTCCGATCGCAAGGATGGTTCTAAATGGTCCGATAAGAAGAGTTCCGACCACAAGAAAGGTTCCGAATGGTCTGACAAGAAAGGCTCTGACCACAAGAAAGGTTTAGATCACCAGAAAGGCTCTGAATGGTCCGAGAAGAAAGGATCTGAACACCATAAAGATTCTGAATGGTCGGATAAAAAGGAATATGACCACAAGATAGGTGCCGAATGGTCTGACAAGAAAGGCTCTGACCACAAGAAAGGTTCCGAATGGTCAGATAAAAAAAGCTCCGACCACAAGAAAGGTTCTGAATGGTCCGATAAGAAGGGTTCCGACCACAAGAAAGGTTCCGAATGGTCCGATATAAAAGGCCTTGACCATAAGAAAGTTTCTGAATGGTCTGACAAGAAAACCTTTGATCAAAAGGAAGATTCTGAATGGTCCGATAAGAAGAGTTCCAACAGCAAAACAGTTTCTGAATGGTCTGATAAAAAAGGCTCCGACCGCAAGAAAAATTCTGATTGGTCTGACAAGAAGAATTTAAATCACAAAATAGACTCCGAATGGTCTGACAAAAAAGACTCGGAAATAAAAAAAAATTCTGAATGGGCCGTTAAAAAGAAAACGGATCACAAGAAAAGTTCCTCCAATCATATTAAAGGATCCGATCGCAAGAAAGAATCCGATTCATTCGAGGAAGATTCAGATGAGAAGATAAACCTTAAAAAGAAAGTTTCCAAACACACAAAGAGTTCCGATTCATCTCTTATTAAAGATTCAGGTTTAGCTGCCAAGAAAAGCTCTCTTCACCAAACAAGCTACAGTTTGTCTGAAAAGAAAACTGCCGATCTGTCTGACCAAGTAGAAGTCTCCGATAAGCGTCACACCTCTAAGAAGTCTTCGTTGGTAGGTGAGACTACCTGGTCTGAAGATACTTCGTCTTCTGATGAAAAAAGTTTTTCAGAGTTTGGGGAGAGCATAACCGAGACAGAAACCTCAGAAGAGCACGGGTCTTCAGAAACCATAACTGAGACTGAAACCTGGGAGGAGGAAGAAGTGGTATCATCATCCGAATAACTGGAAATGAAAATTATTTAATGATTTGTAAGTTTCTAAATAAGGTTGATTAAGAAATATTCGACTCAGATGAAAACAAAATGTATCAAAATTTATTAAATATACGCAACTCAAATTCTTTTAATTTGTGTAAAATGCAATAAAAATATTTCAACGAGATTTTTTTGTATCAAAGCGTCAGTGTATATTTTACCGCAATTAACCTTTTGCGATTGAGATACAATTCTCAGTCACAAAAATAACGACCTGTTCTTTAATCTTTTATTTCCTGTTCTTCAAATTGAACGGGAATTGCATGTTCTTGCACATAAATATGGTATCACTTTGGTGTCATAGTTCAAAAAACAGGAACGGGTTCAATAAAAAAAACGTAAATATCAAGCATGTTCTTCGAGGGCAAAGGGTTAGGCACTGTTTATAGTTTTACATATATTATTTCAGCTTTCAAGTGATAGATAATTAGTATGTGAAAATCCTTTCTATTTTTACAACGAATGCATTTCATGAACAAATTCTAAAAATATTTACAATTTTACATTATTGTATAAAATTTTCGTAATTATTTTGTTAAATATAATTTCCATTCTTAATCCATATTCATAAATTAATTTTATAAGTGACAAATTGATTATCATTTAACCTTAACATTTGATAGTCAGAAAATAACGTTCTGTTATTTTGTTCTCTGCTCTTTGAATAAACCAGAAAGCATGTTCTTGTGTTTAAAAATCCTTAACCTATTCTTTCACAGTTTATACAGACATTTACACATCACGTATTTAAGTATTTTAAGAAATATTGATTTTATCGGTTGCTATTGCAAGATAATTGGTATTCGTGGTTATTGTGTTATTGGATTATAATTCAATTTTAATTATTTTTCCTTAAGTTGATTTTTGACGTCATATGTTCTGTCCGAAATTGTTATGCAACTACCCACTGTTACTTCAAGTCGGTAACAATTTATTTAGTAAGTTGATGCAGCTTTTTCATGCAAGTTTTAATTAAATTTGAAAGTAAATATGTAGAACGATTACTTATTTTCTAGACAAACTTTTATCAATTGAAAAACAAAACAAGTAGTTTAGAGCACAGTTCATCCAATCAGTTATTTCAATGTCAGAGCTAATCAGCATTGTTCGAAACTTTTACTGAAACAAAGATTTTAACGGAAGGCAATCATAAGCCTCTAAAATTAATTACTAAGCCTAAATTAAAATTTCGGTTTTACATAAAATTCATTTATAATAAAATAAAACAAAATACAACTTTTTTAGCTTGGAAAAATTTTCATTCATTGGATTACCGTCACACATTTAGTGTATTGGTGATGGCTTGTGATCTACCCAAATGAAAACTCCCGTAACATTGCCTATAAATATTTTGACCCACCTTCAGATGACGAGGACAACACCTGAGCTAATACCCTAAACTGACACCCCAAACGCATGAAGATTAATGTGACGATTTTTTTCTCTAACAGCAGATTTGACAGGTCCCATGTCTCTCAACACGGCAAGTCTTCGGTTGGATTGACCTGGAAATTGAACTAGAAGTCATGTAATTCAAAGTTCTTTGCCGTGGTTTGTGAGTTTTCAAACAATATCAAAAGATGCATACGTTTTCATTGATATGGTCAAAGCAGCAGTGAGAGCATTTCTGAAAAGAGATATACTCTTGAATACCTTATATCTGTTTGGAGTAACAGGATTGAAGCGGATTAAAAATCCATTGTTGCAGGCGTGTAACGCTTTCTCTGTCATTTTACTATGGATTAGCTTGGTATACTCTTTTGTAATATACATCCACGAATTGCAAAAAAATGCAGACTTCAATCGCGCCAAAGCTCTTATCTCCTTCCTCATGTGGAGAAGTCTTATTGCTGGAAACTGGCTCGCGCTGTTCTGGAAAAGAAAGTGCTTGAGACAATTGTTTTTTGAAATTAGGTCACAAGAGTCTAGACATAAGCTGGAAATCGGATGTCGAAGGCTTATCAAAAATATCGTAACGCTGACGTTTTTGTCTGTTAATGTGTTCATCATTTGCAAAATTGCAACATATTTGTGGATAAATTCTGACACGACGGAAAGGTGGTTCTACTTGCTGAGCTTCGGGTACAATGGTATTATAAGCAAAACATTCAAAGTTGCAAGCGTCATCGCGTTCTTTACGTTAGCTAAGATATTCATCGTTACACTTCCCTTACTAGTGACTCTGTTCTACACAACGTTTTGCAGTGATTTGTCACGGATAATTACTAAATGCAGCGAACTACTTGACAGTCTGTCGCGCAGAAGAACAAATAAGAGTGTGATGGCATTCATGAAGGACTATAGCAGAGTCCATTACCTCGCCATGTTGTCCGAATCTGTACTGTCTACGCAAGTGTTCTGGCTTAGCGCGTCGCATTACATTATGATGTTCATTCAGTTCTCGAAACTCTTCAAATTCCACCCGTATTCAGCTTCAATTTATATCGAAAATTCCTTCTTTCCTGTCCTTCAGACCTCGTCTTTCTTCGCCATCGTTTATTTCGCTTCCGAAGTTCACGAACAAGATGGCGTACTAAGGGCGAAGGTGGAAGATTTGGCTTTTCGATTGTGGTTAACAAAGAGGACCCGAAAACGCAGTATTATCCTTAGAAAATTTATTCATTCAAAACAAAGAATTATTTTTAGTGCTTGTGGATTGTTTTACTTTCGCAAAAGCATACTTATAAGTTCTTTAGGAATAGTATTATCGTATAATCTCCTTATTCTACAACTGAATTATGGCTCGGAAAAATAAATACAATGATAAACTTACAAAGATGAGATATATATATATATAGTCAAAATATTCTTTTGAAATATTTTCTGTGCAACCGCTCTAACAAAAAACGCATTATTAGAGTGCAAAAGAACAAAGCATTGTGCTTATAAAGCGAGTTAAAACTTGACGGTATATCATATTTAATATAAATTAAACTCGTTATATATTAGAATAAATTACTAGTTACACAGTCATGGTTATCGTATTGTCATAAGTATTACATAAGTATGCGAAGATTCAAATCGATATGATATTTGGAACGATAAGAGGATCATGTGAGGATGTTGTATGAAGTGATTAAGCCTCCATTTATCGACAAAATTGGCTTCCCCCTATTTTGTATTCTCAAACAAAAGAGTCAGAATTTGATGCAAAGTCATCCTTATCAAAATTTGACATTTTGCAAAAATATTTTAAGTATTTGTTTCTATAAAAAAAAACAGTAGGTCACTTTTCCTCAACCACCTTCTCTCCACCACTTCACGCATGGCAGACTCCATTTCACCACCTCCCCCTTATAAGTGAGTGATGTAATGTACGAACGGGCCTGTAGTGTACCCAGACACACCTAGCATGGCTTTTCTCATGAAATATAATTTAAGAATCATCGTCAACAACCCGTTGTATAATTTATTTCACGTTAAGTTAAATGAAATTTGTTTGCAAATTCATCAAAGTCGACACTCTTGTGTTGCTTTGGTACTAAATAAAAAAACCTCTATTTTTGCAACAAAATAAAGCAGTTACATTCCGCTTCTGTTATTTTTAAAAAAGTATTTTTAACGCGTTCTTTTTAAGTTTATTGCGGATAATCATAAAAAATTTTAAAATTATGCGGGTAACAGAATAGTAATCTCAGTATAATAAACATATGTTTAGCAGTTTGTAACATTTGCCAAATGTTTTTTTAATAAAGCAGGGATTGTGAAGAATTTCAATCTAAAGAAAATTTTAGATTACCAAATACTTGTTGCTTCTAAATGACAAAAATTATTTCTATTAAAGTTTGTAGTATGGAGTTATGAGACTAAGTGTAGTTTGTGAGAAAATAACTTTTTAACCTCAAAAAAATGTTGTTCTCTATCATTTTGAAGAACAGAGAAATAAAAATAACACGTCGGTATTTTTGTGACTTAAAGACTACATTCGAGAGCAAAGGGTTAATAAAATATGTTGATACCCAATTGGTTCCATAAATTTAAATGGAAGAAGATATAGAAAAAACTAACGAAAGGAAAACTTTTTTTAAATTCAAAAACATGCAGTTCCCATTTAATTTAAAGAATAGAGAACAAGTGAACAGGTCGTTATTTTGGTGACTGATAGGCACCACTCTAGTGCAAACGGTTAAATAACAGTTCAATTATTTCATATTTCGTTGAAATAACGTCGCACTGAGATACACACTATGCTATTGGCGCTGTTTCTCTACAGAAGAAACGACCCGTTCACTTTTAAGTAATTTTTTTTTAATTATAAAGAATTTAAATATATGTATGTTAATATGCTTTGCTTACAATTGTGTAAAAAAAATAATAATTTTTGCTAAAAAAAGTAAATTGTTGCCCTTTTACCAACTTAAAAAATTCACCACAGAAAAATTATAAAAACTAGAATACTACATAACTGAATTTATCTCCGAATTTTCTATCGAATTAAACTTTTTTTTTATTTAAAGTTCTTTTTGACACATTAAAATTAATTTGCAAAGGAAGCTGTATAGAAATCAAATCATAGGGGGAGAGTTATTTGCTTTTCCCCCGGATCATCTTGATATGACAAAACACGTTTTCATTGTTTGCTCCCAAAATATATGGTTACTTTTTTATAAATATTTATAAGAATGTTATTTTATTGGCAATGTTTTCTGGGCGAGCAAATTGGCAAAGTATTTTGAATAAATAATAATATGTCCTATGTCATATAGTAAATTTACATTTGTAGTATTCCTCATCAAAACGATTTAATACGTTACAATACCACATAAAGCTTCTTTTCACATTCATTCATAAAAGCAATCATTTCAAGCAAAGCATAATTCAAAATCGAAACTTAATTTACTTTACTTCATAAACATTTTTACATAATTCAGGTTGATTGGAATAACTATTGAATTATTTATTTATCGATTCATCTAAACCATTCTCTCACATACGCTTTTGATGATTTTCGTCATCAAAATATAATATTTAAATAATTGATTTATATTCGTGACATGGATGGCATTAATTCAATACAAAGTTTAAATTCAGTATAGTAACATGCATTACATTGTGCAAATTTTAAGAAATATAAAGTAATAGAATGAGTTAATGGCATTTCTCTTTATATTAGTTTGTATTCTGAGGACGTTAGAGGAGAACGCGCGGAAAGTGAAATCAATTGTTAATGATTTTATGAGCTGAAAGAAGCTTCACTTCATAAAGAATCTATCGACAAACACCGTCTGTGTCATTTTCATCGATTCAATGGAAATGTGATCAGGTTTTTTAAGCACACTATCAATACTTTTCATCTGAAAATATAAGTATTGAATATTAAGAATATTTTTTTAAACCTTTTAAGTTAAGTACATCGGAAAAGCTTAGATTCGAGGATTTAGCATTTTGATGCTGATCGAATATTTTAGATTCAATCCATCAAAAGCAATAGTTTGCATATACATGCCGTTTTGGGTTTTTGATATGTTCGCCATAGTTCTCCTCTCCCAGTGATTATATGAAAAGAAGCAATTAAATACAATGTCGAAAGTTTTCATTTCTCGTTTTATGGCCTCAACTTAAAGGTTAGTGATTTGAAATCTGAATTTAATCAACACGTGGTTGTTTTGTTGCTAGCTAAAAATGTACCTATATAAGTAAAAACAACCACTCACCTGAACTCAACCTCAATGCAGTACCTGTTCTATAAGAATTGTTAATAAACGAATACACACAGCTCATAATATTTTCTCTGTACACGTGTTATTAAAAAATGTAATCATGTATTTTAATAACAAAATAGCCATTATTGTCTTAGTTTCTTTTAAAATTCAATTAAAATAATTTTATTTTCAGAGACATTACAGATGTGTATTATATGTTCACTGTTCCTATAATTGTTTAATGGAAATTATAAAGAGCTGTGTCGAATAATATTAATAATGTTTACATTCCATCTCTGAAAATAGTTTGCTAAATTATACATGCCCTTATGAAAACATCAATTTTGTTTATATTTTTACTTGTGTTAATCAATATTTAATATACACTTCAGTCCCAAGAGTTAAGTTAAAAAGTTAAGTTTGACAGTAGTGTATATGTTATGAGTATTCTGTAATTCGATTTGATTAGTAATGAAATTAAACTTTGCCTGGATAGCCATGTTTAGATCAGCAATAGAAAAATTAAAGGAAGTCAACCTACTTCAGTATATTCTGTATGCATGGGGAATACCGGGTATGAAAATCAAAGACAACCAGCCACTCTGTATTATTCACGTAGTTTCAGTCGTTATCCTGTTTGCCAATCATCTGTACACTCTTGTGTTATATGCCCACGAATTGGGATTGTGCTCAGTATTCCAGTGCTCCAAAGTGGTTATTTCGCTGATATTGTGGCGATTGTTCACCATCGCCAATTGGTACTCCATGTATCTAAAAAGAAATAAAGTCAAAGAATTGCTGATTTCCATCCAAAAACTAGACAAGAAGTACAGAGTGAAAATTGATAAAAATAAGATAACTATAAACGTTATAACAATCGCAATTTTGCTCATTCTCGTCTATTTAATGAGCATGATACTAGCCATTTTGTGTGCTGATCCTTGCACAACGGGTAAAAGGTTTGATAGCATGACATTTAGAACGACAACGAACAGTTCTCTGGGACGTTCTTCGTGTTTCGACCAAGTGACGTTCAGCTCGTCAAACGACAAAACAATCATCTATTTTTTCCAAGTAGTAACGGTATTTTGCATAGTAATTACAAAGCTTTCCATTGTGGCCCTCTCTGTATTTCTAACCATCTTCTACACGTCGTGGTGTTTCTCGTTAAGCCAAGTCCTAAAAGAATGTGGGAAGCAATTATCATCTTCGGTTCTTTCTCGCAATAAAGAACAACTCGTTCTGCAGTTCATCAAGGACTATGACTGCATCCACGACATGGCGGTCCTCACCGAATCGTCCTTGTCGATGCAGGTGTTCTGGCTCAGCTCGTCCCATTTCGTGATGGTCTTCATACAGTTCTCGAAGATTCTCGGGTTCTACACCTACTCGAACTCCATATTCGTCGAGAGCGCAGTGTTCGCCGTCCTGCAGTGCGTCTCTTTCTTCGCCATCACGTACTTCGCATCCGAGGTGCACAAGCAGGACAGAGTGCTCAGGGAGACGGCGGAAGACTTGGCTTTTCGGTATCGACTCTCGAAAGGATCGAGGGAATGCGGAGATCTTCTCGAACAGTTCATGCAGTCTAAAGGAATCGTCATTTTCACCGCTCTCGGAATCTTTGATTTTACAAAAGGATTCCTACTAAGCTCCACCGGAGTTTTAATTTCGTACAATCTTCTTATTTTGCAACTGGACACTCCTTCTGTGGAGTAAACTATGAATCATTCATGACGCATCTTTATGCCTGACACCATCGTTGCCAGAGTGTCATGCACTGCCATCTATAAAGTTTCAAATTAACTTCTAGATTAGCAACGAGTTCTAAACAAAAGGTAGATCCACTAAGGTTTTGATTTCATATAATCTTCTTATTTTACAAATGGACACTCCTTCTGAGGAATAAACTATAAAGCATTAGCCATATACTCCTAAAGTTTGACGCCATCGTTGTCAAAATACCTCGTGCTGCTATCTATGTAGTTTCAAAGTAAATTTAAAGTTAGACAATTAACAGCAACGCTTTCAAACGAAAGGCTGCTAAGATATAATTTTGATTTAATATACTCTTTATATTTAATAACTGGACACACTCATTCTGAGGTGTAAACTATAGTGCATAACAATGCACTCGAAGTCTGACGTCACCATGCCATGTCCCGTTGCGTGCCACGATGAGATTGTACAAAGTTATGAACCATTGGGATTGTACATGGAGCTGGGATAGGCTTTTGTCCATTATGATTGCCCAGTGGACAGATGTTGGTGACTAGAGGCAAGCCTCAGTAATTGGGTTTGGTTTGAGTAGACAGATTGAGGGATTATACAAATAAATGTAGTAGGCCCTAAGTATATCGAGTTGGTTCATAGATGTGGAATTGAAATAAAATTCTAATAAATATAGTGATGTTATACAGAGGTCTTAAGTTCGAGATAACAAGTAACGTGTGGTCAGTAAAGCCATTCTGAAGCCTTGTATAAAAGGTGAACTGCCAATAATGAAATTCCGTCCCTGTGCGTCCCTGCTGTCCATGGTTGCTGGATACTCATCTTGAGGTCTACTGACCCTTGCTCTGATCGAGGGGTTTCTTCTGCTGGACCGCTTTATGAAAGTCTAAAATCTTCAGATGGATACAACGGGCCCCTGTGCTTATAGACTGATGGTGTATTCTTAAACGTACTTTTCTTGATTTTTAGGTCTTTCTTTTGATCTGGGTGATTAAGAGTTTATTGTAAATAATACTAAAAGATTTTAGTTTTTAAGAGTACCTTGTATTTAACCTTTTACTAGTGAATTGTTGTTAATTATATTGAAGGAATGTTTATGAAAAATGTCTTATGAAGTGTTTTGAACAACACTGTACTATTTCAGTGGCGGATTTAAGAGAAAGGGCACAGGCGGCAAAACTTGCGAGGGGGCCCAATTTTTAATTTACTATTCAACCTTGAGGGGGGGGGGGTGTCTATCATCGGGGCGTGGCATATAGGTGGAGGTCCCAGTGTTTATGTGACGTAGAAAAACTGTAGAAATCTTTTTTAATTTCTTTCAATAACTTTGGTATAAGTAACTTTAAAAAAAAACTTTTTTTAATGGGATATTTGGTAAAACTTTTGTTTTGGAAGTTTTATTTAAAAAAAAAAAATTGTAAAACATTATTATGACGTGACACGAAGAGGGGGGGGGGGCAGGTGAATAGAAGGGAAAATAATGATACGCCATATTGATGTCTACCCTTGCCTTTTTTCAGATTTTTTTTGTTATAGATTCTAAGTTAATTTTATGTGCAAATGATCTTTCGATATTTAGAATACTTATAATTGTTTCGAGTATCATTAACTATAGTGGAACGACGGTATTCCTTAACGATAAAATAACTAAATATAGCCGACAAATAAACAATATTTTGAATTAAAAGAAACTAATATATATTTTAAATAAAATATTAATTTATTTAGTTAGAAATTCTCTCATTCGGTTTCATTTAATAAAGTCAACCCAAATGGTTGAGCTTTAGCACTTATTAAATTTTCATAAGTGAAATAAAACTTATGATTAAGTTAATTTTTTGCAAAAAAATATATTCTTTTTACAATGCCATTATATATTGATGCAAATTTGCAAAAAAAAATTATTAATTGAATTAACGTATTTTTCAAGTGAATTTGTTTATCAGTTTAATACAAGAATAAAATTGTAAAATTCCTACAAAAGCATGTTACATTTTTGCCTTTTAAAATACATAACATGTAATATTCATTATAAATAGGGTGCGATTGAAATTCCAAATTCCTCCCACGAAAAATCAATCGGAATTAAACAAAACATATGTATTAATATTGGAATTACTTCCTACTTTTGCGCAACTTCATTTTTAAAACAACATGAATCTATGCATAATTTAATTGATTATTTTCCGACCAATCTTTTTGCGACATATGTGGCATTATGCTGTGCCTTTTATCTCCGTGAAATACAGAATTTATTAATTAAAAACAAAACTTAAAAATCTACTTTTAAAAACACAAACATTTAAAATATATTTTACTAAAATCAGAAATAAAATGAAGAAATAAGTTTTATAATTAACAAAGACAAGTCTCCATAATTATTATTTTTGTCAAATCGTTGCTGTTTATTAATTTGTTTTCAAGTTTTAATTAAAATATAAACGTTTACTTACTTTAGTATAATTGAGTTGTTCTTTAAAAAGAAGAACTTGAACAAAACACACTTTTACAAACATTATAAAGATATACTTTTGGTATGGATCAGGAAATCGACAGTGGATGTGGACACTGTGTTCTGTAAATGATCGTCTCGTCTTCTTTCACTCCTCTCCCTAACCCCCTCTACCACCGCCCCGTCCCCCACAGGCCAACTTTCTGAAACCCCCATCGCAGCAGCTTGAAATCCAGAACATCAAAGATAAGAAGTGACATTTTACGACCCCTTTAATTGGTACATTTCAATTCTATCGTAACCTCTCCAATAGACATTCCAACAAAAGTCGGGAACAACTACGGACTAAATAGAAGTGTATCTTTGTATTACCCGGCACTTCAATGATAGGCGTCTAAAAGAAAGAATAGCCCTTTCATACCTAAAAATCACTATGTCGTTAAAAATCCTGTTGCCTTGCTGGTCCTGGTTGCCCTGAGTACAAGACTACAACTGAAGAGGTTTTTCGAAGATACCTATTCTTCGAAAAACCTTTCGGGTGTCACTATGGTCGGACCCCTGCGAAATAATTAAGGCCCCTCACTATCGTTTCCACTTTTGAGATTTGTAAAAACACAATTTCGGTGGCATCACCGAGGGCGTATTCACAGAAAACACTCAGAGGTTGTGATTCGTCCGATGCGGTGATTGACAGTGTCAATTTCACAGACATACAGAGGAGAAAGGGGGGTGGGGGTGAACATCCCCCTTTGCGGTTTTCTGGACCCGAAACCCCCGAAAATTATATCTAAAGACCCCCAGGGATAGCCATGGGTACTGTCCTTAGAGTTACTGCCTTGCACTACCAGTCACCCATGTGTATCACCCCCCCCCCCCCCTTCTTGCACAAAGAGGATTGACTATGGGTACAAAGAGGCAGTGGATAAAGCTATGTGTACACGAGCGAGAAAACTCGCGCGATATCCGTGCGAGTAACTCGCTTGACCGTTTCCACGGGCAGCGCGAATTCCCTCGCCGAAAGTCGTTTACAATTTTCTATCCGCTGGAACTCGCAGAGCTGTGTACACGACGCAATTTGCTCGCGCGCGAAGGGAATGGATCGTTTCGGCCGAGAGGGAGCGGCAATTGTGATTGAAAAGGGAAATTCGATAGAAATTTAATGTTATACTAATTTGTTCAGTCTTTTTTTATTATTTGTGTTTATAGGGTGTGAGGGAAATTAACTTTTTTTAATTTAGAAATTTATATATTAATAATAAAATTAACTCGCATATAATCTGAAAATATATAAGTAATTATTTAATATAACGTTTTCATTTTCAAAATTAGGAAACGTATTGGAAGTAATATATTTTCATTTAAAAAAATAGGGAACGTGTCGCAAAAAATGCTTTTATTTGAAAAAATTAGAAAACATATCAGAATTTTTTTTTTAATTTTAAAGCACATTGGAAAGCTTTCATACACGCTGACGTTTCATGTACTTCACCTCTACATACATGCAAGATGCAATGTGTGCAACAAACAATTTAATGAAAATTAGAATCTTTTTAGGTACCTCTTTTTCCATATAGTTTTTAAAAAGTAATCCCCTAAATATCTTGTTTTAGTGTTTGAATTCGAAACTCACACTGGAAAAAAACCTCATACACGCAAAAAAGTGCGCAACAAACAATTTAAGAAAAAGAACCTTTTTTAAGCGCACTTCATTTTAACCCCATTGTTTTTAAAAAGCAATCCTACTAAATTTCGAAAATATTTTGTTTTAGTATTTGAATTCGATTTAACTATGGTGTGGTATTTATGAATGGTATTTAACTATCCGAAATTTTCAATTAACCGGACCGTTTCAAAAAAAAAAATCGTCCGATTTCGAAAATTCTTTTTTGTTAGATAAGAGAAAAATCCACTTAGGCAAAATCTTCAAAATAATAATAGGTTATCCGGCTGTTATATATCCGGAAATGTCGATTAACCGGAGTTTTTTTAAACAATTTATTCGATTTCAAAATATTTTCATTGTTTAACAGAAGTTGTACAACAATTACATTTCGTTTAACATGCATTTATTGTCTTTGTTAGGGATTGTTTTAAAATATACATTGTTGAGCACAAGTTGCTACGAGAATTTCTTGATGAATAGGGGGCGAAGTCCCCCGCTAAAATAAAAAGGGAAAAATAAAATAATCTTTCTAAAAAAATGAAAACCGACTTTAAGAAAAATGCGCTAAAAAGTAAAAAATAATTTTTAATTATACGAATGAGTTGAAGAAATTGAATTTTTGAATATCAATTTTATACTTAGTACAACTTTTTGAAGTTCGTGCCAACTTACAAAAATCATACCTAAATTTGGCGATGATTTCAAAAAGTTGTACTAAGTATAAAATTGATATTCAATAATTCAATTTTTTCAACTCATTCGTAAAATAAAAAATTATTTTTTACTTTTTAGCGCATTTTTCTTAAAGACGGTTTTCTTTTTTTGAGAAAGATTATTTTATTAAATTATACTTTCAACGTAATTTTTCTGACTCGTAAAAAATTGTATAATTTAATTTTTCACATAAATAATTTATTAAAAACTGTCAATGTTATAAATCTATTACTATGTATATTAAAGTCAGTGTTATTAAACTATTGCTATTATTTATCTTTTTCTTTACAATTACTTCAAAAATCAAAATTAGTATTGGCAATTAGTATGGAAATAATATTCTCAGACAACACCCAATATTGGAAAAGTAAAATGAACACATCTGTGGGTGGGAATGAACAATGACTAAACGGACCATTTCAGACCATCTCGCGGACTACGGGTTGGGAACCACTGATCTAAACAAATGTGGAAAAAAATTGTTTTATATTAATGTATTCAATGATTACAACTTTTAAATAAGTTGCGATCGGTGATAGTGAACTAGTAAAAATATCCATTTTTCGTAACTAATACACTACGCACCACAGAAATAAATAAGTCTAGGATCTAATTACACAAAAACCTACACACACAATATCAGCGCGTTTTTGGTTTGTTTGTTTTTTAAATATTCTTCTCGCAATTTTTAAAAAAAAAAAATTGTGGAATGAGACTATTGTAGATATATCTAATATAGAGATATCTAAAAATTGGTATACACAGTAAACTGGCACGTCCTGACTAAAATAAATAAGTGTGAAAAAAGATAGAGTGGCTCGCCACAGAAGTAAGTTGTAATAAATCATCGACACAAAATAAAATGGAAAATATTATTAACAAAATATTCTTCAAGTTTCATAAAAAACAGACAAAAGATGATGTAATTATCGCGAACAAATTTGACTTCCACTAATTTGGAAAAACACAAAGGGAAATATTTTATAGTTACTTATTTGAAATCTAATGTATATTAAAAAAAATTTGGATTTTTTAAAACAATCTTCCAAGAAGATACAAGTCTCATTAAAATAGGATTATTAGCGTCGGATATGTGAACAATCAAACACAGACCCCTTTTAATATTTTAGTGTAAATAACGAAAGTTAATTCAAATTAATATAAGCATTTTCTTAAAAGTATCTTTCGGAGAACCACAAATACAGCGAATACGTTTCAGTATTCAATAGTTACTTGAGGAAAAAAATCATTCAAGTAAACTCCAAAATAGTTCTCGAATCATTTTGAAAGCTATGCTTCACCTGACCAGCGCCTCGGACCACATGTGGCCGCTGAAAAGAAACTACCAATTCTTCGCCTTTTGTCGAGGTAATTATCTTCCTACCCTTGTCACTGAATACGGGTGTGATGGTGACCTTTGACATACTGCTGAAGTCGAAAGAGGAGGAGCTAGGCGAGAGGCGTGTTTTATCGGATATTTTCAATACATAGCTTTTACATATAGAAAAATTCAATACTTTAAATACTCCGATTTCAAATTTATGACATGCTTTGAATAGAGAAATGTTTAAACTTGGTTTTCTTACAGATGGATTTTAATTATCTCTCTTTAATCCTTTTAAAACGTTCCATTAAAGTTAAAATTCTCATTAAAAAATTTTGAGAACAATTTTCGAAAAAAATAATTGCAAGGAAACGAATGTTAAGCTAAGCTTTATCTAATAAAAAAAAACGCATCAAAATATTCGAATAACTTTTCTAATTATCTTCAAAGGAAAACAAACTTTTCTCCATAGACTTAACATTAGAGGTCGAATCCAAGATGGACGGTGTCGAAGAGCCTTAAGGCCCCTCACTATCGTTTCCACTTTTGAGATTTGTAAAAACACAATTTCGGTGGCATCACCGAGGGCGTATTCACAGAAAACACTCAGAGGTTGTGATTCGTCCGATGCGGTGATTGACAGTGTCAATTTCACAGACATACAGAGGAGAAAGGGGGGTGGGGGTGAACATCCCCCTTTGCGGTTTTCTGGACCCGAAACCCCCGAAAATTATATCTAAAGACCCCCAGGGATAGCCATGGGTACTGTCCTTAGAGTTACTGCCTTGCACTACCAGTCACCCATGTGTATCACCCCCCCCCCTTCTTGCACAAAGAGGATTGACTATGGGTACAAAGAGGCAGTGGATAAAGCTATGTGTACACGAGCGAGAAAACTCGCGCGATATCCGTGCGAGTAACTCGCTTGACCGTTTCCACGGGCAGCGCGAATTCCCTCGCCGAAAGTCGTTTACAATTTTCTATCCGCTGGAACTCGCAGAGCTGTGTACACGACGCAATTTGCTCGCGCGCGAAGGGAATGGATCGTTTCGGCCGAGAGGGAGCGGCAATTGTGATTGAAAAGGGAAATTCGATAGAAATTTAATGTTATACTAATTTGTTCAGTCTTTTTTTATTATTTGTGTTTATAGGGTGTGAGGGAAATTAACTTTTTTTAATTTAGAAATTTATATATTAATAATAAAATTAACTCGCATATAATCTGAAAATATATAAGTAATTATTTAATATAACGTTTTCATTTTCAAAATTAGGAAACGTATTGGAAGTAATATATTTTCATTTAAAAAAATAGGGAACGTGTCGCAAAAAATGCTTTTATTTGAAAAAATTAGAAAACATATCAGAATTTTTTTTTTAATTTTAAAGCACATTGGAAAGCTTTCATACACGCTGACGTTTCATGTACTTCACCTCTACATACATGCAAGATGCAATGTGTGCAACAAACAATTTAATGAAAATTAGAATCTTTTTAGGTACCTCTTTTTCCATATAGTTTTTAAAAAGTAATCCCCTAAATATCTTGTTTTAGTGTTTGAATTCGAAACTCACACTGGAAAAAAACCTCATACACGCAAAAAAGTGCGCAACAAACAATTTAAGAAAAAGAACCTTTTTTAAGCGCACTTCATTTTAACCCCATTGTTTTTAAAAAGCAATCCTACTAAATTTCGAAAATATTTTGTTTTAGTATTTGAATTCGATTTAACTATGGTGTGGTATTTATGAATGGTATTTAACTATCCGAAATTTTCAATTAACCGGACCGTTTCAAAAAAAAAAATCGTCCGATTTCGAAAATTCTTTTTTGTTAGATAAGAGAAAAATCCACTTAGGCAAAATCTTCAAAATAATAATAGGTTATCCGGCTGTTATATATCCGGAAATGTCGATTAACCGGAGTTTTTTTAAACAATTTATTCGATTTCAAAATATTTTCATTGTTTAACAGAAGTTGTACAACAATTACATTTCGTTTAACATGCATTTATTGTCTTTGTTAGGGATTGTTTTAAAATATACATTGTTGAGCACAAGTTGCTACGAGAATTTCTTGATGAATAGGGGGCGAAGTCCCCCGCTAAAATAAAAAGGGAAAAATAAAATAATCTTTCTAAAAAAATGAAAACCGACTTTAAGAAAAATGCGCTAAAAAGTAAAAAATAATTTTTAATTATACGAATGAGTTGAAGAAATTGAATTTTTGAATATCAATTTTATACTTAGTACAACTTTTTGAAGTTCGTGCCAACTTACAAAAATCATACCTAAATTTGGCGATGATTTCAAAAAGTTGTACTAAGTATAAAATTGATATTCAATAATTCAATTTTTTCAACTCATTCGTAAAATAAAAAATTATTTTTTACTTTTTAGCGCATTTTTCTTAAAGACGGTTTTCTTTTTTTGAGAAAGATTATTTTATTAAATTATACTTTCAACGTAATTTTTCTGACTCGTAAAAAATTGTATAATTTAATTTTTCACATAAATAATTTATTAAAAACTGTCAATGTTATAAATCTATTACTATGTATATTAAAGTCAGTGTTATTAAACTATTGCTATTATTTATCTTTTTCTTTACAATTACTTCAAAAATCAAAATTAGTATTGGCAATTAGTATGGAAATAATATTCTCAGACAACACCCAATATTGGAAAAGTAAAATGAACACATCTGTGGGTGGGAATGAACAATGACTAAACGGACCATTTCAGACCATCTCGCGGACTACGGGTTGGGAACCACTGATCTAAACAAATGTGGAAAAAAATTGTTTTATATTAATGTATTCAATGATTACAACTTTTAAATAAGTTGCGATCGGTGATAGTGAACTAGTAAAAATATCCATTTTTCGTAACTAATACACTACGCACCACAGAAATAAATAAGTCTAGGATCTAATTACACAAAAACCTACACACACAATATCAGCGCGTTTTTGGTTTGTTTGTTTTTTAAATATTCTTCTCGCAATTTTTAAAAAAAAAAAATTGTGGAATGAGACTATTGTAGATATATCTAATATAGAGATATCTAAAAATTGGTATACACAGTAAACTGGCACGTCCTGACTAAAATAAATAAGTGTGAAAAAAGATAGAGTGGCTCGCCACAGAAGTAAGTTGTAATAAATCATCGACACAAAATAAAATGGAAAATATTATTAACAAAATATTCTTCAAGTTTCATAAAAAACAGACAAAAGATGATGTAATTATCGCGAACAAATTTGACTTCCACTAATTTGGAAAAACACAAAGGGAAATATTTTATAGTTACTTATTTGAAATCTAATGTATATTAAAAAAAATTTGGATTTTTTAAAACAATCTTCCAAGAAGATACAAGTCTCATTAAAATAGGATTATTAGCGTCGGATATGTGAACAATCAAACACAGACCCCTTTTAATATTTTAGTGTAAATAACGAAAGTTAATTCAAATTAATATAAGCATTTTCTTAAAAGTATCTTTCGGAGAACCACAAATACAGCGAATACGTTTCAGTATTCAATAGTTACTTGAGGAAAAAAATCATTCAAGTAAACTCCAAAATAGTTCTCGAATCATTTTGAAAGCTATGCTTCACCTGACCAGCGCCTCGGACCACATGTGGCCGCTGAAAAGAAACTACCAATTCTTCGCCTTTTGTCGAGGTAATTATCTTCCTACCCTTGTCACTGAATACGGGTGTGATGGTGACCTTTGACATACTGCTGAAGTCGAAAGAGGAGGAGCTAGGCGAGAGGCGTGTTTTATCGGATATTTTCAATACATAGCTTTTACATATAGAAAAATTCAATACTTTAAATACTCCGATTTCAAATTTATGACATGCTTTGAATAGAGAAATGTTTAAACTTGGTTTTCTTACAGATGGATTTTAATTATCTCTCTTTAATCCTTTTAAAACGTTCCATTAAAGTTAAAATTCTCATTAAAAAATTTTGAGAACAATTTTCGAAAAAAATAATTGCAAGGAAACGAATGTTAAGCTAAGCTTTATCTAATAAAAAAAAACGCATCAAAATATTCGAATAACTTTTCTAATTATCTTCAAAGGAAAACAAACTTTTCTCCATAGACTTAACATTAGAGGTCGAATCCAAGATGGACGGTGTCGAAGAGCCTTAAGGCCCCTCACTATCGTTTCCACTTTTGAGATTTGTAAAAACACAATTTCGGTGGCATCACCGAGGGCGTATTCACAGAAAACACTCAGAGGTTGTGATTCGTCCGATGCGGTGATTGACAGTGTCAATTTCACAGACATACAGAGGAGAAAGGGGGGTGGGGGTGAACATCCCCCTTTGCGGTTTTCTGGACCCGAAACCCCCGAAAATTATATCTAAAGACCCCCAGGGATAGCCATGGGTACTGTCCTTAGAGTTACTGCCTTGCACTACCAGTCACCCATGTGTATCACCCCCCCCCCCCCCTTCTTGCACAAAGAGGATTGACTATGGGTACAAAGAGGCAGTGGATAAAGCTATGTGTACACGAGCGAGAAAACTCGCGCGATATCCGTGCGAGTAACTCGCTTGACCGTTTCCACGGGCAGCGCGAATTCCCTCGCCGAAAGTCGTTTACAATTTTCTATCCGCTGGAACTCGCAGAGCTGTGTACACGACGCAATTTGCTCGCGCGCGAAGGGAATGGATCGTTTCGGCCGAGAGGGAGCGGCAATTGTGATTGAAAAGGGAAATTCGATAGAAATTTAATGTTATACTAATTTGTTCAGTCTTTTTTTATTATTTGTGTTTATAGGGTGTGAGGGAAATTAACTTTTTTTAATTTAGAAATTTATATATTAATAATAAAATTAACTCGCATATAATCTGAAAATATATAAGTAATTATTTAATATAACGTTTTCATTTTCAAAATTAGGAAACGTATTGGAAGTAATATATTTTCATTTAAAAAAATAGGGAACGTGTCGCAAAAAATGCTTTTATTTGAAAAAATTAGAAAACATATCAGAATTTTTTTTTTAATTTTAAAGCACATTGGAAAGCTTTCATACACGCTGACGTTTCATGTACTTCACCTCTACATACATGCAAGATGCAATGTGTGCAACAAACAATTTAATGAAAATTAGAATCTTTTTAGGTACCTCTTTTTCCATATAGTTTTTAAAAAGTAATCCCCTAAATATCTTGTTTTAGTGTTTGAATTCGAAACTCACACTGGAAAAAAACCTCATACACGCAAAAAAGTGCGCAACAAACAATTTAAGAAAAAGAACCTTTTTTAAGCGCACTTCATTTTAACCCCATTGTTTTTAAAAAGCAATCCTACTAAATTTCGAAAATATTTTGTTTTAGTATTTGAATTCGAAATTTCACACTGGAGAATAACATCATACATACAAAAAACAATATTTACGGAAGAGAACCTTTTTACGCACTTTTCTTATTTCCGTTGTTTTTAAAAAGCAATCGTGCTAAATTTCGCGAATCCAGATTGCTTTTAAAAAAATCCCCCTGCATTTCGGAAATATCTTGTTTTATTAGTGTTTGAATTCGAAACTCACACTGGAAAAAAAAACTCATACATGCAAAAAGTGCGCAATAAACAATTTAAGAAAAAAGAACCTTTTTTTAAGCACTTCCTATTATCCCCATTGTTTTTAAAAAGCAATCCTACTAAATTTCGGAAATATCTTGTTTTAGTATTTGAATTCGAAATTTCACACTGGAGAACAAAACACATACAAAGTGTGCAACAAACCACTTCCGGGAAAAAATATTTTTACGCACTTCCTAATTTCCATTATTTTTAAAAAACAATCCGGAAAAAACAATCCTGGTCATAAAAACAATTGTATACATTGCCCGTCACAAAAATCGCAACACCAATAAAATCAATTGTTATGGTTTGGCACTAAGGCCAAAATGAAGTGTTTGTCGTGAAGTCAATCGACTGCTTAAAAATGACCACAATAAGACTGAAAACATAAAAATTATGTCCTTAATCAATATACAATTTACAACAATGATCAATATACAACCATTAAATTTGCAGCAATTTTTTATTAATTGCACGTGCTATTAAATTTTTAATGGATTAATTTGTATTTATTAAAGCATTATTAACCGACTGCCCAGCGCGCCCACCAAAACTCTAAAAGAAAACCGCCAGAAACTTTAAATTAAAACCGCCAACGCGCGCCAAGTCGAGAAGTTATAGATTCGACTTTTATGTATTTTTTTTTTTTAATTTATGTATGTGCGCGCGAGATTTCGGTTCTACTTCAGATATTTGGACAATTTTTTTTTGTTGGATAGGGGATGTTTCAAAGAAGAGCAATTTGAAAAAATATCCGGTTATCCGGTATTTAACTATCCGAAATTTTCAATTAACCGGACCGTTTCAAAAAAAAAAATCGTCCGATTTCGAAAATTCTTTTTTGTTAGATAAGAGAAAAATCCACTTAGGCAAAATCTTCAAAATAATAATAGGTTATCCGGCTGTTATATATCCGGAAATGTCGATTAACCGGAGTTTTTTTAAACAATTTATTCGATTTCAAAATATTTTCATTGTTTAACAGAAGTTGTACAACAATTACATTTCGTTTAACATGCATTTATTGTCTTTGTTAGGGATTGTTTTAAAATATACATTGTTGAGCACAAGTTGCTACGAGAATTTCTTGATGAATAGGGGGCGAAGTCCCCCGCTAAAATAAAAAGGGAAAAATAAAATAATCTTTCTAAAAAAATGAAAACCGACTTTAAGAAAAATGCGCTAAAAAGTAAAAAATAATTTTTAATTTTACGAATGAGTTGAAGAAATTGAATTTTTGAATATCAATTTTATACTTAGTACAACTTTTTGAAGTTGGTGCCAACTTACAAAAATCATACCTAAATTTGGCGATGATTTCAAAAAGTTGTACTAAGTATAAAATTGATATTCAATAATTCAATTTTTTCAACTCATTCGTAAAATAAAAAATTATTTTTTACTTTTTAGCGCATTTTTCTTAAAGTCGGTTTTCTTTTTTTGAGAAAGATTATTTTATTAAATTATACTTTCAACGTAATTTTTCTGACTCGTAAAAAATTGTATAATTTAATTTTTCACATAAATAATTTATTAAAAACTGTCAATGCTATAAATCTATTACTATGTATATTAAAGTCAGTGTTATTAAACTATTGCTATTATTTATCTTTTTCTTTACAATTACTTCAAAAATCAAAATTAGTATTGGCAATTAGTATGGAAATAATATTCTCAGACAACACCCAATTTTGGAAAAGTAAAATGAACACATCTGTGGGTGGGAATGAACAATGACTAAACGGACCATTTCAGACCATCTCGCGGACTACGGGTTGGGAACCACTGATCTAAACAAATGTGGAAAAAAAAATTTTATATTAATGTATTCAATGATTACAACTTTTAAATAAGTTGCGATCGGTGATAGTGAACTAGTAAAAATATCCATTTTTCGTAACTAATACACTACGCACCACAGAAATAAATAAGTCTAGGATCTAATTACACAAAAACCTACACACACAATATCAGCGCGTTTTTGGTTTGTTTGTTTTTTAAATATTTTTCTCGCAATTTTTTTAAAAAAAAAATTGTGGAATGAGACTATTGTAGATATATCTAATATAGAGATATCTAAAAATTGGTATACACAGTAAACTGGCACGTCCTGACTAAAATAAATAAGTGTGAAAAAAGATAGAGTGGCTCGCCACAGAAGTAAGTTGTAATAAATCATCGACACAAAATAAAATGGAAAATATTATTAACAAAATATTCTTCAAGTTTCATAAAAAACAGACAAAAGATGATGTAATTATCGCGAACAAATTTGACTTCCACTAATTTGGAAAAACACAAAGGGAAATATTTTATAGTTACTTATTTGAAATCTAATGTATATTAAAAAAAATTTGGATTTTTTAAAACAATCTTCCAAGAAGATACAAGTCTCATTAAAATAGGATTATTAGCGTCGGATATGTGAACAATCAAACACAGACCCCTTTTAATATTTTAGTGTAAATAACGAAAGTTAATTCAAATTAATATAAGCATTTTCTTAAAAGTATCTTTCGTAGAACCACAAATACAGCGAATACGTTTCAGTATTCAATAGTTACTTGAGGAAAAAAATCATTCAAGTAAACTCCAAAATAGTTCTCGAATCATTTTGAAAGCTATGCTTCACCTGACCAGCGCCTCGGACCACATGTGGCCGCTGAAAAGAAACTACCAATTCTTCGCCTTTTGTCGAGGTAATTATCTTCCTACCCTTGTCACTGAATACGGGTGTGATGGTGACCTTTGACATACTGCTGAAGTCGAAAGAGGAGGAGCTAGGCGAGAGGCGTGTTTTATCGGATATTTTCAATACATAGCTTTTACATATAGAAAAATTCAATACTTTAAATACTCCGATTTCAAATTTATGACATGCTTTGAATAGAGAAATGTTTAAACTTGGTTTTCTTACAGATGGATTTTAATTATCTCTCTTTAATCCTTTTAAAACGTTCCATTAAAGTTAAAATTCTCATTAAAAAATTTTGAGAACAATTTTCGAAAAAAATAATTGCAAGGAAACGAATGTTAAGCTAAGCTTTATCTAATAAAAAAAAACGCATCAAAATATTCGAATAACTTTTCTAATTATCTTCAAAGGAAAACAAACTTTTCTCCATAGACTTAACATTAGAGGTCGAATCCAAGATGGACGGTGTCGAAGAGCCTTAAGGCCCCTCACTATCGTTTCCACTTTTGAGATTTGTAAAAACACAATTTCGGTGGCATCACCGAGGGCGTATTCACAGAAAACACTCAGAGGTTGTGATTCGTCCGATGCGGTGATTGACAGTGTCAATTTCACAGACATACAGAGGAGAAAGGGGGGTGGGGGTGAACATCCCCCTTTGCGGTTTTCTGGACCCGAAACCCCCGAAAATTATATCTAAAGACCCCCAGGGATAGCCATGGGTACTGTCCTTAGAGTTACTGCCTTGCACTACCAGTCACCCATGTGTATCACCCCCCCCCCCTTCTTGCACAAAGAGGATTGACTATGGGTACAAAGAGGCAGTGGATAAAGCTATGTGTACACGAGCGAGAAAACTCGCGCGATATCCGTGCGAGTAACTCGCTTGACCGTTTCCACGGGCAGCGCGAATTCCCTCGCCGAAAGTCGTTTACAATTTTCTATCCGCTGGAACTCGCAGAGCTGTGTACACGACGCAATTTGCTCGCGCGCGAAGGGAATGGATCGTTTCGGCCGAGAGGGAGCGGCAATTGTGATTGAAAAGGGAAATTCGATAGAAATTTAATGTTATACTAATTTGTTCAGTCTTTTTTTATTATTTGTGTTTATAGGGTGTGAGGGAAATTAACTTTTTTTAATTTAGAAATTTATATATTAATAATAAAATTAACTCGCATATAATCTGAAAATATATAAGTAATTATTTAATATAACGTTTTCATTTTCAAAATTAGGAAACGTATTGGAAGTAATATATTTTCATTTAAAAAAATAGGGAACGTGTCGCAAAAAATGCTTTTATTTGAAAAAATTAGAAAACATATCAGAATTTTTTTTTTAATTTTAAAGCACATTGGAAAGCTTTCATACACGCTGACGTTTCATGTACTTCACCTCTACATACATGCAAGATGCAATGTGTGCAACAAACAATTTAATGAAAATTAGAATCTTTTTAGGTACCTCTTTTTCCATATAGTTTTTAAAAAGTAATCCCCTAAATATCTTGTTTTAGTGTTTGAATTCGAAACTCACACTGGAAAAAAACCTCATACACGCAAAAAAGTGCGCAACAAACAATTTAAGAAAAAGAACCTTTTTTAAGCGCACTTCATTTTAACCCCATTGTTTTTAAAAAGCAATCCTACTAAATTTCGAAAATATTTTGTTTTAGTATTTGAATTCGAAATTTCACACTGGAGAATAACATCATACATACAAAAAACAATATTTACGGAAGAGAACCTTTTTACGCACTTTTCTTATTTCCGTTGTTTTTAAAAAGCAATCGTGCTAAATTTCGCGAATCCAGATTGCTTTTAAAAAAATCCCCCTGCATTTCGGAAATATCTTGTTTTATTAGTGTTTGAATTCGAAACTCACACTGGAAAAAAAAACTCATACATGCAAAAAGTGCGCAATAAACAATTTAAGAAAAAAGAACCTTTTTTTAAGCACTTCCTATTATCCCCATTGTTTTTAAAAAGCAATCCTACTAAATTTCGGAAATATCTTGTTTTAGTATTTGAATTCGAAATTTCACACTGGAGAAAAAAACACATACAAAGTGTGCAACAAACCACTTCCGGGAAAAAATATTTTTACGCACTTCCTAATTTCCATTATTTTTAAAAAACAATCCGGAAAAAACAATCCTGGTCATAAAAACAATTGTATACATTGCCCGTCACAAAAATCGCAACACCAATAAAATCAATAGTTATGGTTTGGCACTAAGGCCAAAATGAAGTGTTTGTCGTGAAGTCAATCGACTGCTTAAAAATGACCACAATAAGACTGAAAACATAAAAATTATGTCCTTAATCAATATACAATTTACAACAATGATCAATATACAACCATTAAATTTGCAGCAATTTTTTATTAATTGCACGTGCTATTAAATTTTTAATGGATTAATTTGTATTTATTAAAGCATTATTAACCGACTGCCCAGCGCGCCCACCAAAACTCTAAAAGAAAACCGCCAGAAACTTTAAATTAAAACCGCCAACGCGCGCCAAGTCGAGAAGTTATAGATTCGACTTTTATGTATTTTTTTTTTTTAATTTATGTATGTGCGCGCGAGATTTCGGTTCTACTTCAGATATTTGGACAATTTTTTTTTGTTGGATAGGGGATGTTTCAAAGAAGAGCAATTTGAAAAAATATCCGGTTATCCGGTATTTAACTATCCGAAATTTTCAATTAACCGGACCGTTTCAAAAAAAAAAATCGTCCGATTTCGAAAATTCTTTTTTGTTAGATAAGAGAAAAATCCACTTAGGCAAAATCTTCAAAATAATAATAGGTTATCCGGCTGTTATATATCCGGAAATGTCGATTAACCGGAGTTTTTTTAAACAATTTATTCGATTTCAAAATATTTTCATTGTTTAACAGAAGTTGTACAACAATTACATTTCGTTTAACATGCATTTATTGTCTTTGTTAGGGATTGTTTTAAAATATACATTGTTGAGCACAAGTTGCTACGAGAATTTCTTGATGAATAGGGGGCGAAGTCCCCCGCTAAAATAAAAAGGGAAAAATAAAATAATCTTTCTAAAAAAATGAAAACCGACTTTAAGAAAAATGCGCTAAAAAGTAAAAAATAATTTTTAATTATACGAATGAGTTGAAGAAATTGAATTTTTGAATATCAATTTTATACTTAGTACAACTTTTTGAAGTTCGTGCCAACTTACAAAAATCATACCTAAATTTGGCGATGATTTCAAAAAGTTGTACTAAGTATAAAATTGATATTCAATAATTCAATTTTTTCAACTCATTCGTAAAATAAAAAATTATTTTTTACTTTTTAGCGCATTTTTCTTAAAGACGGTTTTCTTTTTTTGAGAAAGATTATTTTATTAAATTATACTTTCAACGTAATTTTTCTGACTCGTAAAAAATTGTATAATTTAATTTTTCACATAAATAATTTATTAAAAACTGTCAATGTTATAAATCTATTACTATGTATATTAAAGTCAGTGTTATTAAACTATTGCTATTATTTATCTTTTTCTTTACAATTACTTCAAAAATCAAAATTAGTATTGGCAATTAGTATGGAAATAATATTCTCAGACAACACCCAATATTAGAAAAGTAAAATGAACACATCTGTGGGTGGGAATGAACAATGACTAAACGGACCATTTCAGACCATCTCGCGGACTACGGGTTGGGAACCACTGATCTAAACAAATGTGGAAAAAAATTGTTTTATATTAATGTATTCAATGATTACAACTTTTAAATAAGTTGCGATCGGTGATAGTGAACTAGTAAAAATATCCATTTTTCGTAACTAATACACTACGCACCACAGAAATAAATAAGTCTAGGATCTAATTACACAAAAACCTACACACACAATATCAGCGCGTTTTTGGTTTGTTTGTTTTTTAAATATTCTTCTCGCAATTTTTAAAAAAAAAAAATTGTGGAATGAGACTATTGTAGATATATCTAATATAGAGATATCTAAAAATTGGTATACACAGTAAACTGGCACGTCCTGACTAAAATAAATAAGTGTGAAAAAAGATAGAGTGGCTCGCCACAGAAGTAAGTTGTAATAAATCATCGACACAAAATAAAATGGAAAATATTATTAACAAAATATTCTTCAAGTTTCATAAAAAACAGACAAAAGATGATGTAATTATCGCGAACAAATTTGACTTCCACTAATTTGGAAAAACACAAAGGGAAATATTTTATAGTTACTTATTTGAAATCTAATGTATATTAAAAAAAATTTGGATTTTTTAAAACAATCTTCCAAGAAGATACAAGTCTCATTAAAATAGGATTATTAGCGTCGGATATGTGAACAATCAAACACAGACCCCTTTTAATATTTTAGTGTAAATAACGAAAGTTAATTCAAATTAATATAAGCATTTTCTTAAAAGTATCTTTCGTAGAACCACAAATACAGCGAATACGTTTCAGTATTCAATAGTTACTTGAGGAAAAAAATCATTCAAGTAAACTCCAAAATAGTTCTCGAATCATTTTGAAAGCTATGCTTCACCTGACCAGCGCCTCGGACCACATGTGGCCGCTGAAAAGAAACTACCAATTCTTCGCCTTTTGTCGAGGTAATTATCTTCCTACCCTTGTCACTGAATACGGGTGTGATGGTGACCTTTGACATACTGCTGAAGTCGAAAGAGGAGGAGCTAGGCGAGAGGCGTGTTTTATCGGATATTTTCAATACATAGCTTTTACATATAGAAAAATTCAATACTTTAAATACTCCGATTTCAAATTTATGACATGCTTTGAATAGAGAAATGTTTAAACTTGGTTTTCTTACAGATGGATTTTAATTATCTCTCTTTAATCCTTTTAAAACGTTCCATTAAAGTTAAAATTCTCATTAAAAAATTTTGAGAACAATTTTCGAAAAAAATAATTGCAAGGAAACGAATGTTAAGCTAAGCTTTATCTAATAAAAAAAAACGCATCAAAATATTCGAATAACTTTTCTAATTATCTTCAAAGGAAAACAAACTTTTCTCCATAGACTTAACATTAGAGGTCGAATCCAAGATGGACGGTGTCGAAGAGCCTTAAGGCCCCTCACTATCGTTTCCACTTTTGAGATTTGTAAAAACACAATTTCGGTGGCATCACCGAGGGCGTATTCACAGAAAACACTCAGAGGTTGTGATTCGTCCGATGCGGTGATTGACAGTGTCAATTTCACAGACATACAGAGGAGAAAGGGGGGTGGGGGTGAACATCCCCCTTTGCGGTTTTCTGGACCCGAAACCCCCGAAAATTATATCTAAAGACCCCCAGGGATAGCCATGGGTACTGTCCTTAGAGTTACTGCCTTGCACTACCAGTCACCCATGTGTATCACCCCCCCCCCCTTCTTGCACAAAGAGGATTGACTATGGGTACAAAGAGGCAGTGGATAAAGCTATGTGTACACGAGCGAGAAAACTCGCGCGATATCCGTGCGAGTAACTCGCTTGACCGTTTCCACGGGCAGCGCGAATTCCCTCGCCGAAAGTCGTTTACAATTTTCTATCCGCTGGAACTCGCAGAGCTGTGTACACGACGCAATTTGCTCGCGCGCGAAGGGAATGGATCGTTTCGGCCGAGAGGGAGCGGCAATTGTGATTGAAAAGGGAAATTCGATAGAAATTTAATGTTATACTAATTTGTTCAGTCTTTTTTTATTATTTGTGTTTATAGGGTGTGAGGGAAATTAACTTTTTTTAATTTAGAAATTTATATATTAATAATAAAATTAACTCGCATATAATCTGAAAATATATAAGTAATTATTTAATATAACGTTTTCATTTTCAAAATTAGGAAACGTATTGGAAGTAATATATTTTCATTTAAAAAAATAGGGAACGTGTCGCAAAAAATGCTTTTATTTGAAAAAATTAGAAAACATATCAGAATTTTTTTTTTAATTTTAAAGCACATTGGAAAGCTTTCATACACGCTGACGTTTCATGTACTTCACCTCTACATACATGCAAGATGCAATGTGTGCAACAAACAATTTAATGAAAATTAGAATCTTTTTAGGTACCTCTTTTTCCATATAGTTTTTAAAAAGTAATCCCCTAAATATCTTGTTTTAGTGTTTGAATTCGAAACTCACACTGGAAAAAAACCTCATACACGCAAAAAAGTGCGCAACAAACAATTTAAGAAAAAGAACCTTTTTTAAGCGCACTTCATTTTAACCCCATTGTTTTTAAAAAGCAATCCTACTAAATTTCGAAAATATTTTGTTTTAGTATTTGAATTCGAAATTTCACACTGGAGAATAACATCATACATACAAAAAACAATATTTACGGAAGAGAACCTTTTTACGCACTTTTCTTATTTCCGTTGTTTTTAAAAAGCAATCGTGCTAAATTTCGCGAATCCAGATTGCTTTTAAAAAAATCCCCCTGCATTTCGGAAATATCTTGTTTTATTAGTGTTTGAATTCGAAACTCACACTGGAAAAAAAAACTCATACATGCAAAAAGTGCGCAATAAACAATTTAAGAAAAAAGAACCTTTTTTTAAGCACTTCCTATTATCCCCATTGTTTTTAAAAAGCAATCCTACTAAATTTCGGAAATATCTTGTTTTAGTATTTGAATTCGAAATTTCACACTGGAGAAAAAAACACATACAAAGTGTGCAACAAACCACTTCCGGGAAAAAATATTTTTACGCACTTCCTAATTTCCATTATTTTTAAAAAACAATCCGGAAAAAACAATCCTGGTCATAAAAACAATTGTATACATTGCCCGTCACAAAAATCGCAACACCAATAAAATCAATTGTTATGGTTTGGCACTAAGGCCAAAATGAAGTGTTTGTCGTGAAGTCAATCGACTGCTTAAAAATGACCACAATAAGACTGAAAACATAAAAATTATGTCCTTAATCAATATACAATTTACAACAATGATCAATATACAACCATTAAATTTGCAGCAATTTTTTATTAATTGCACGTGCTATTAAATTTTTAATGGATTAATTTGTATTTATTAAAGCATTATTAACCGACTGCCCAGCGCGCCCACCAAAACTCTAAAAGAAAACCGCCAGAAACTTTAAATTAAAACCGCCAACGCGCGCCAAGTCGAGAAGTTATAGATTCGACTTTTATGTATTTTTTTTTTTAATTTATGTATGTGCGCGCGAGATTTCGGTTCTACTTCAGATATTTGGACAATTTTTTTTTGTTGGATAGGGGATGTTTCAAAGAAGAGCAATTTGAAAAAATATCCGGTTATCCGGTATTTAACTATCCGAAATTTTCAATTAACCGGACCGTTTCAAAAAAAAAAATCGTCCGATTTCGAAAATTCTTTTTTGTTAGATAAGAGAAAAATCCACTTAGGCAAAATCTTCAAAATAATAGTAGGTTATCCGGCTGTTATATATCCGGAAATGTCGATTAACCGGAGTTTTTTTAAACAATTTATTCGATTTCAAAATATTTTCATTGTTTAACAGAAGTTGTACAACAATTACATTTCGTTTAACATGCATTTATTGTCTTTGTTAGGGATTGTTTTAAAATATACATTGTTGAGCACAAGTTGCTACGAGAATTTCTTGATGAATAGGGGGCGAAGTCCCCCGCTAAAATAAAAAGGGAAAAATAAAATAATCTTTCTAAAAAAATGAAAACCGACTTTAAGAAAAATGCGCTAAAAAGTAAAAAATAATTTTTAATTTTACGAATGAGTTGAAGAAATTGAATTTTTGAATATCAATTTTATACTTAGTACAACTTTTTGAAGTTGGTGCCAACTTACAAAAATCATACCTAAATTTGGCGATGATTTCAAAAAGTTGTACTAAGTATAAAATTGATATTCAATAATTCAATTTTTTCAACTCATTCGTAAAATAAAAAATTATTTTTTACTTTTTAGCGCATTTTTCTTAAAGTCGGTTTTCTTTTTTTGAGAAAGATTATTTTATTAAATTATACTTTCAACGTAATTTTTCTGACTCGTAAAAAATTGTATAATTTAAATTTTCACATAAATAATTTATTAAAAACTGTCAATGCTATAAATCTATTACTATGTATATTAAAGTCAGTGTTATTAAACTATTGCTATTATTTATCTTTTTCTTTACAATTACTTCAAAAATCAAAATTAGTATTGGCAATTAGTATGGAAATAATATTCTCAGACAACACCCAATTTTGGAAAAGTAAAATGAACACATCTGTGGGTGGGAATGAACAATGACTAAACGGACCATTTCAGACCATCTCGCGGACTACGGGTTGGGAACCACTGATCTAAACAAATGTGGAAAAAAAAAAATTATATTAATGTATTCAATGATTACAACTTTTAAATAAGTTGCGATCGGTGATAGTGAACTAGTAAAAATATCCATTTTTCGTAACTAATACACTACGCACCACAGAAATAAATAAGTCTAGGATCTAATTACACAAAAACCTACACACACAATATCAGCGCGTTTTTGGTATGTTTGTTTTTTAAATATTTTTCTCGCAATTTTTAAAAAAAAAAAATTGTGGAATGAGACTATTGTAGATATATCTAATATAGAGATATCTAAAAATTGGTATACACAGTAAACTGGCACGTCCTGACTAAAATAAATAAGTGTGAAAAAAGATAGAGTGGCTCGCCACAGAAGTAAGTTGTAATAAATCATCGACACAAAATAAAATGGAAAATATTATTAACAAAATATTCTTCAAGTTTCATAAAAAACAGACAAAAGATGATGTAATTATCGCGAACAAATTTGACTTCCACTAATTTGGAAAAACACAAAGGGAAATATTTTATAGTTACTTATTTGAAATCTAATGTATATTAAAAAAAATTTGGATTTTTTAAAACAATCTTCCAAGAAGATACAAGTCTCATTAAAATAGGATTATTAGCGTCGGATATGTGAACAATCAAACACAGACCCCTTTTAATATTTTAGTGTAAATAACGAAAGTTAATTCAAATTAATATAAGCATTTTCTTAAAAGTATCTTTCGTAGAACCACAAATACAGCGAATACGTTTCAGTATTCAATAGTTACTTGAGGAAAAAAATCATTCAAGTAAACTCCAAAATAGTTCTCGAATCATTTTGAAAGCTATGCTTCACCTGACCAGCGCCTCGGACCACATGTGGCCGCTGAAAAGAAACTACCAATTCTTCGCCTTTTGTCGAGGTAATTATCTTCCTACCCTTGTCACTGAATACGGGTGTGATGGTGACCTTTGACATACTGCTGAAGTCGAAAGAGGAGGAGCTAGGCGAGAGGCGTGTTTTATCGGATATTTTCAATACATAGCTTTTACATATAGAAAAATTCAATACTTTAAATACTCCGATTTCAAATTTATGACATGCTTTGAATAGAGAAATGTTTAAACTTGGTTTTCTTACAGATGGATTTTAATTATCTCTCTTTAATCCTTTTAAAACGTTCCATTAAAGTTAAAATTCTCATTAAAAAATTTTGAGAACAATTTTCGAAAAAAATAATTGCAAGGAAGCGAATGTTAAGCTAAGCTTTATCTAATAAAAAAAACGCATCAAAATATTCGAATAACTTTTCTAATTATCTTCAAAGGAAAACAAACTTTTCTCCATAGACTTAACATTAGAGGTCGAATCCAAGATGGACGGTGTCGAAGAGCCTTAATGGGCAAAAGCTCAAGGATGGGACACACCTGTGTTGTTTGCAATAAATGTCGTAGTTCTGGCGAACCGTGACATTCCTTCTTCCCCCATTGTACTCGATACTCACAAAGAAGAACCCTTGTTACCCGTCTCTACCCCTGGTCTATACCTGGACTCTGACCTGTCCCCAACGCTTTAAGCATTTTTATATGGAACTGTTGTATGCTAGGAATTATCTAGGTCCGGAGCTGCTAAATATGTCAAGGTCGAAGAGAGAGAGACTTGAAAGAGATATTATTTTATTTGGAAAATTTTGCAATTAACTTAACATTAATTTAATATACAAGGTTGACCACTAAATGATAAAAAAAAATATTATAAAAAGGTTCACTTACCTTTTCTGAAAAAAAAATTAAATTGAGCTTGGACATTTAGGACAGATGTCTATTTTATTCACAATTGATGTTTTCACACAGCATAAAAGATATAGTAAAGACAACCAAACATTTTAGGATCGCCAAACTATATATTTTATTAACTAATATATTTTATTCTTATTTAACTGAAATCTCCACTGAAATATTTAATAATAAATGTTGAATTCTAAGTCGAACTTTAATCTATTTTTGGCATTTTGTGATGACTAATCTTAAAGGGATCCTAGAACATCCATTCAAACTTTTACATTTACTAAAACTTTAATCTTTATTATCCTTAAGGCCCCTCACTATGGTTTCCACTTTTGAGATTTGTAAAAACACGATATCGGTGGCAACACGGAGGGCGTATTCACAGAAAACACTCGGAGGTTGTGATTCGTCCGATGCGGTGATTGACAGTGTCAATTTCACAGACATACAGAGGAGAAAGGGGGGGTGGGGGGTGAACATCCCCCTTTGCCCGAAAACCCCGAAAATTATATCTAAAGACCCCAAAGGATCGCCATGGGTACTGTCCTTAGAGTTACTGCCTTGCACTACCAGTCACCCATGTGTATCACCCCCCCCCCCTTTCCTGCACAAAGAGGATTGACAATGGGTACAAAGAGGCAGTGGATAAAGGTAGCAGGTGTCTTGGGTGTCTTCTATGAACTGGTTTGGTGTAGAAATGTCTTTTTAGCGAAACGAACAGTGTAGGAATTTTACATTTGGAATAGAATGGGATATTTTTTTAATTAAAGACGTAGATCGTATTCAAAGATCGTATTGTAAACGATTGTTGAACAAAAAGAAAATAAGATTACAAACTATTTTAAATGAGGGCAAATCGCTATTCCACCTATGGTTACATATAAAGAGTAAAATAACCATTTAATATAAAAATATTAGTTCTTTTACTTGAAATGGATGTCCAATTGGTATCTCTAACAATACATAAAATAGCAATCTTCGTTCAACCTAAAATAATTTGTTATACTTATTTTTTTCCGTAGTTCAATACTCAGTTTTCTGTTTATTTATTATATTTCTATTCAATAAATATATGAATTATAAAAACACTCATGATTTCAATCTGTTTAAATATTTTAAATCGCATGACAACAAATATGACAATTTTATTGCTTTGTGATTCGAAGAGAAAATAATATACCTAAACAGTTCAAGAAAGTAACATAAAAAAAATTATACCAAGTAATTTTGTAAATTAAAAAAAAATCTAAATGTTGTATAACAAGTCATGTGACTATTGTTCAACAAGTTGCCATCAACGAGTAGAAAATCAATTAATTGTTAAATTTGAGATTAATTTTTTTAACCTATGTGCTTTGACACATGTATTTATTTTATTAACAGCGCGCCAACCAAAACTCCAAAATAAAACCGCCAGAAATTTTAAATTAAAACCGCTAAATCGAGAGGTCATAGATTCGACTGATATGTATTTTTTTTATGTATGTTTGCGCAGTATTTCGGTTCTAATTCAGATATTTGCACAACTTTTTTGTTGTTGGATAGGGGATGTTTCATTTTGGAGCAATTTGAAAAAAAATATCCGGTTATCCGGCATTTAACTATCCGGAATTCTCAATTAACTCAATTTGAAGAAGAAAATATTGTCCGATTTCGAAAATTCTTTTTTTGTTGGATAGAGAAAAATCCACTTAAACAAAATCTGCAAAAAAAATAATCGGTTATCCGGCTGTTATATATCCAGAAATGTCGATTAACCGGAGTTTTTTTTAAATAATTTATCCTATTTAAAAATATTTTTATTGTTTAACAGAAGTTGTACAACAATGACATTTTGTTTAACCAGCATTTATTGGCATTGATAGGGAGTGTTTTACAATATACATTGTTGAACACAAGTTGCTACTTGAATTTCTTGGTGAATAATAATAGAGGGCGAAGCCCCTTACTAAATTAAAAACTAAAAAGGGAAAAATAAAATAATCTTTCGCTATTCGGAAAAATAAAATAAATAGTGCGCTAAAAAGTAAAAATAATTTTTAATTTTACGAACGCATTGAAAAAATTGAATTATTTAATGTCAATTTTTAATGTCTCTGTGTATTTTTATCTAAGTATTTAGAATAGAAGAGAAACGAAAAAAAAGCATAATATATTATGGATTGTTTTCTGAAACACGAAAATATTGCGATTTTATCCTTTTATGCAAAACAACCCTCTTTGCTAGAAAGATTCTTATTCCATCAACACTACTATTCGATTTAGTAATATAAAAAAAATTCAATACATTTATTCTCAAACATTTATCCCTAAACAATTTCAAATATGTTATTAATACTTGATTTTTGACATGAAACATCTTTAAAATCAGTTACTTGGAGTATCAGGAGGAAAACACCACGTTACATTTTTAGGATGATCTTTTTCGCAAATATCAATATTTAAATAAATTTGCTCTGGTTTGATGGAAAATTAGGGGCTGATGTGCGTCTAAAATTTGGTAAAAGCAAAGTATATACGGTTATCCGTACTTTATTTAATTCTTAATTTGGTGGTCCGTAGTCATCTAGTCATTCAAAGAAAATTTGGAACACAAATGGCATTTTGAACATTGCAAAATATCTCAAATTTCAATTATGAGAAAAAGCATTTGAAATGTTAAAGTTGATTGAATTAAAAATGTAGAATTTTTTTTTAATTATGTTTACTGTTATAGAGCTAACATACCATATACTATTTAGAAACACAAGGTTGGAATTTAAGAATATGTATTAGAAGTGGTCATGAAAACAATTGTATATATTGCCCGTCACAAAAACCACAACACCAATAAAATCGATTGGTTATGGTTTGGCACTAAGGCCAAAATGAAGTGTTTGTCGTGAAGTCAATCGACTGACCACAATAAGAGTGAAAACATAAAAATTATGTCCTTAATCAATATACAATTTACAACAATGATCAATATACAACCATTAAATTTGCAGCAATTTTTTATTAATTGCACGTGCTATTACATTTTTAATGGATTAATTTGTATTTATTAAAGCATTATTAACCGACTGCCCAGCGCGCCCACCAAAACTCCAAAAGAAAACCACCAGAAACTTTAAATTAAAACCGCCAACGCGCGCTAAGTCGAAAGGTTATAGATTCGACTTTTATGTTGTTTTTTTTTAATTTATGTATGTGCGTGCGGGATTTCGGTTTTACTTCAGATATTTGGACGATTTTTTTTTTGTTGGATAGAGGATGTTTCAAAGGGGAGCAATTTGAAAAAAAATATCCGGTTATCCGGTATTTAACTATCCGGAATTCTCAATTAACCGGACCGTTTAAAAAAAAAAATTCGTCCGATTTCGAAAATTCTTTTTTGTTGGATAGAGAAAAATCCACTTAGGCAAAATCTTCAAAATAATAATAGGTTATCCGGCTGTTATATATCCGGAAATGTCAATTAACCGGAGTTTTTTTAAACAATATATTCGATTTCAAAATATTTTCATTGTTTAACAGAAGTTGTACAACAATTACATTTCGTTTAACATGCATTTATTGTCTTTGTTAGGGATTGTTTTAAAATATACATTGTTGAGCACAAATTGCTACGAGAATTTCTTGGTGAATAGGGGGCTGTTAAATTAAAAACTAAAAAGGGAAAAATAAAGTTTGAATAATAAATAAAAATTGAATTTTTGAATATCAATTTTATACTTAGTACAACTTTTTGAAGTTGGTGCCAATTTCCAAAAATCATACCTAAATTTGGCGATGATTTCAAAAAGTTGTACTAAGTATAAAATTGATATTCAATAATTCAATTTTTTCAACTCATTCGTAAAATTAAAAATTATGTTTTACTTTTTAGCGCATTTTTCTTAAAGTCGGTTTCCCTTTTTTTAGAAATATTATTTTATTAAATTATACTTTCAACGTAATTTTTCTGGCTCGTAAAAAATTGTATAATTTAATTTTTCACATAAATAATTTATTTAAAACTGTCAATGTTATAAATCTATTACTATGTATATTAAAGTCAATGTTATTAAACTATTACTATTATTTATCTTTTTCTTTACATAATATTCTCAGATAACACCCAATTTTGGAAAAGTAAAATGAACACATCTGTTGGTGGGAATGAACAATGACTCCCCGGACCATATCAGATCATCTCGCGGACTACGGGTTGGGAACCACTGATCTAAACAAATGTGGAAAAAAATTGTTTTATATTAATGTATTCAATGATTACAACTTTTAAATAAGTTACGATCGGTTATAGTGAACTAGTAAAAATATCCATTTTTCGTAACTAATACACTACGCACCACAGAAATAAATAAGTCTAGGATCTAATTAAACAAAAACCTACACACACAATATCAGCGCGTTTTTGGTTTGTTTGTTTTTTAAATATATTTCTCGCAATTTTTTTTAATTTTTTGCGGAATGAGACTATCGTAGATATATCTAATATACAGATATCTAAAAATTGGTATACACAGTAAACTGGCACGTCCTGACTAAAATAAATAAGTGTAAAAAAAGATAGTGGCTCGCCACAGAAGTAAGTTGTAATAAATCATCGACACAAAATAAAATGGAAAATATTATTCGCAAAATATTCTTCAAGTTGAATAAAAAACAGACAAAAAGATGATGTAATTATCGCGAACAAATTTGACTTCCACTAAATTGGAAAAACACAAAGGGAAATATTTTATAGTTACTTATTTGAATTCTAATGTATATTAAAAAAAAATTGGGACTTTTTAAAAACAATCTACCTAGAAGATACAAGTCTCATTAAAATAGGATTATTAGCGTCGGATATGTGAACAATCAAACACAGACCCCTTTTAATTTTTTAGTGTAAATAAAGAAAGTTAATTCAAATTAATATAAGCATTTTCTTAAAAGTATCTTTCGTTGAACCACAAATACAGCGAATACGTTTCAGTATTCAATAGTTACTTGAGGAAAAAAATCATTCAAGTAAATCTCCAAAATAGATTCTTTTGACAGCTACGCTCCAAATGACCAGCGCCTCAGGCCACATGTGGCCGCTGAAAAGAACCCTTAATCTTCACCTTTTGTCGAGGTAATTATCTTCCTACCCTTGTCACTGAATACGGGTGTGATGGTGACCTTTGACATACTGCTGAAGTCGAAAAAGGCGGGGCTAACGGGAGGCGTGTATTATCGGATATTTTCAATACATAGCTTTTATATATAGAAAAATTCAATACTTCAAATTCTCCGATTTCAAATTTATGACATGCTATGAATAGAGAAATGTTTAAACTTGGTTTTCTTACAGATGAATTTTAATTATCTCTCTTTAATCCTTTTAAAAAGTTCCATTAAAATTTAAATTCTCATTAAAAAATTTTGAAAACAATTTTCGAAAAAATTAATTGCAAGGAAACGAATGTTAAGCGAAGCTTTATCTAATAAAAAAAACTGCATCAAAATATTCGAATAACTTTTCTACTTATCTTCAAAGGAAAACAAACTTTCCCCCATAGACTTACATTAGAGGTCGAATCCAAGATGGACGGTGTCGAAGAGCCTTAAGGCCCCTCACTATCGTTTCCACTTTTGAGATTTGTAAAAACACAATTTCGGTGGCATCACCGAGGGCGTATTCACAGAAAACACTCAGAGGTTGTGATTCGTCCGATGCGGTGATTGACAGTGTCAATTTCACAGACATACAGAGGAGAAAGGGGGGTGGGGGTGAACATCCCCCTTTGCGGTTTTCTGGACCCGAAACCCCCGAAAATTATATCTAAAGACCCCCAGGGATAGCCATGGGTACTGTCCTTAGAGTTACTGCCTTGCACTACCAGTCACCCATGTGTATCACCCCCCCCCCCTTCTTGCACAAAGAGGATTGACTATGGGTACAAAGAGGCAGTGGATAAAGCTATGTGTACACGAGCGAGAAAACTCGCGCGATATCCGTGCGAGTAACTCGCTTGACCGTTTCCACGGGCAGCGCGAATTCCCTCGCCGAAAGTCGTTTACAATTTTCTATCCGCTGGAACTCGCAGAGCTGTGTACACGACGCAATTTGCTCGCGCGCGAAGGGAATGGATCGTTTCAGCCGAGAGGGAGCGGCAATTGTGATTGAAAAGGGAAATTCGATAGAAATTTAATGTTATACTAATTTGTTCAGTCTTTTTTTATTATTTGTGTTTATAGGGTGTGAGGGAAATTAACTTTTTTTAATTTAGAAATTTATATATTAATAATAAAATTAACTCGCATATAATCTGAAAATATATAAGTAATTATTTAATATAACGTTTTCATTTTCAAAATTAGGAAACGTATTGGAAGTAATATATTTTCATTTAAAAAAATAGGGAACGTGTCGCAAAAAATGCTTTTATTTGAAAAAATTAGAAAACATATCAGAATTTTTTTTTTAATTTTAAAGCACATTGGAAAGCTTTCATACACGCTGACGTTTCATGTACTTCACCTCTACATACATGCAAGATGCAATGTGTGCAACAAACAATTTAATGAAAAGGAGAATCTTTTTAGGTACCTCTTTTTCCATATAGTTTTTAAAAAGTAATCCCCTAAATATCTTGTTTTAGTGTTTGAATTCGAAACTCACACTGGAAAAAAACCTCATACACGCAAAAAAGTGCGCAACAAACAATTTAAGAAAAAGAACCTTTTTTAAGCGCACTTCATTTTAACCCCATTGTTTTTAAAAAGCAATCCTACTAAATTTCGAAAATATTTTGTTTTAGTATTTGAATTCGAAATTTCACACTGGAGAATAACATCATACATACAAAAAACAATATTTACGGAAGAGAACCTTTTTACGCACTTTTCTTATTTCCGTTGTTTTTAAAAAGCAATCGTGCTAAATTTCGCGAATCCAGATTGCTTTTAAAAAAATCCCCCTGCATTTCGGAAATATCTTGTTTTATTAGTGTTTGAATTCGAAACTCACACTGGAAAAAAAAACTCATACATGCAAAAAGTGCGCAATAAACAATTTAAGAAAAAAGAACCTTTTTTTAAGCACTTCCTATTATCCCCATTGTTTTTAAAAAGCAATCCTACTAAATTTCGGAAATATCTTGTTTTAGTATTTGAATTCGAAATTTCACACTGGAGAAAAAAACACATACAAAGTGTGCAACAAACCACTTCCGGGAAAAAATATTTTTACGCACTTCCTAATTTCCATTATTTTTAAAAAACAATCCGGAAAAAACAATCCTGGTCATAAAAACAATTGTATACATTGCCCGTCACAAAAATCGCAACACCAATAAAATCAATTGTTATGGTTTGGCACTAAGGCCAAAATGAAGTGTTTGTCGTGAAGTCAATCGACTGCTTAAAAATGACCACAATAAGACTGAAAACATAAAAATTATGTCCTTAATCAATATACAATTTACAACAATGATCAATATACAACCATTAAATTTGCAGCAATTTTTTATTAATTGCACGTGCTATTAAATTTTTAATGGATTAATTTGTATTTATTAAAGCATTATTAACCGACTGCCCAGCGCGCCCACCAAAACTCTAAAAGAAAACCGCCAGAAACTTTAAATTAAAACCGCCAACGCGCGCCAAGTCGAGAAGTTATAGATTCGACTTTTATGTATTTTTTTTTTTAATTTATGTATGTGCGCGCGAGATTTCGGTTCTACTTCAGATATTTGGACAATTTTTTTTTGTTGGATAGGGGATGTTTCAAAGAAGAGCAATTTGAAAAAATATCCGGTTATCCGGTATTTAACTATCCGAAATTTTCAATTAACCGGACCGTTTCAAAAAAAAAAATCGTCCGATATCGAAAATTCTTTTTTGTTAGATAAGAGAAAAATCCACTTAGGCAAAATCTTCAAAATAATAATAGGTTATCCGGCTGTTATATATCCGGAAATGTCGATTAACCGGAGTTTTTTTAAACAATTTATTCGATTTCAAAATATTTTCATTGTTTAACAGAAGTTGTACAACAATTACATTTCGTTTAACATGCATTTATTGTCTTTGTTAGGGATTGTTTTAAAATATACATTGTTGAGCACAAGTTGCTACGAGAATTTCTTGATGAATAGGGGGCGAAGTCCCCCGCTAAAATAAAAAGGGAAAAATAAAATAATCTTTCTAAAAAAATGAAAACCGACTTTAAGAAAAATGCGCTAAAAAGTAAAAAATAATTTTTAATTTTACGAATGAGTTGAAGAAATTGAATTTTTGAATATCAATTTTATACTTAGTACAACTTTTTGAAGTTCGTGCCAACTTACAAAAATCATACCTAAATTTGGCGATGATTTCAAAAAGTTGTACTAAGTATAAAATTGATATTCAATAATTCAATTTTTTCAACTCATTCGTAAAATAAAAAATTATTTTTTACTTTTTAGCGCATTTTTCTTAAAGACGGTTTTCTTTTTTTGAGAAAGATTATTTTATTAAATTATACTTTCAACGTAATTTTTCTGACTCGTAAAAAATTGTATAATTTAATTTTTCACATAAATAATTTATTAAAAACTGTCAATGTTATAAATATATTACTATGTATATTAAAGTCAGTGTTATTAAACTATTGCTATTATTTATCTTTTTCTTTACAATTACTTCAAAAATCAAAATTAGTATTGGCAATTAGTATGGAAATAATATTCTCAGACAACACCCAATATTGGAAAAGTAAAATGAACACATCTGTGGGTGGGAATGAACAATGACTAAACGGACCATTTCAGACCATCTCGCGGACTACGGGTTGGGAACCACTGATCTAAACAAATGTGGAAAAAAATTGTTTTATATTAATGTATTCAATGATTACAACTTTTAAATAAGTTGCGATCGGTGATAGTGAACTAGTAAAAATATCCATTTTTCGTAACTAATACACTACGCACCACAGAAATAAATAAGTCTAGGATCTAATTACACAAAAACCTACACACACAATATCAGCGCGTTTTTGGTTTGTTTGTTTTTTAAATATTCTTCTCGCAATTTTTAAAAAAAAAAAATTGTGGAATGAGACTATTGTAGATATATCTAATATAGAGATATCTAAAAATTGGTATACACAGTAAACTGGCACGTCCTGACTAAAATAAATAAGTGTGAAAAAAGATAGAGTGGCTCGCCACAGAAGTAAGTTGTAATAAATCATCGACACAAAATAAAATGGAAAATATTATTAACAAAATATTCTTCAAGTTTCATAAAAAACAGACAAAAGATGATGTAATTATCGCGAACAAATTTGACTTCCACTAATTTGGAAAAACACAAAGGGAAATATTTTATAGTTACTTATTTGAAATCTAATGTATATTAAAAAAAATTTGGATTTTTTAAAACAATCTTCCAAGAAGATACAAGTCTCATTAAAATAGGATTATTAGCGTCGGATATGTGAACAATCAAACACAGACCCCTTTTAATATTTTAGTGTAAATAACGAAAGTTAATTCAAATTAATATAAGCATTTTCTTAAAAGTATCTTTCGTAGAACCACAAATACAGCGAATACGTTTCAGTATTCAATAGTTACTTGAGGAAAAAAATCATTCAAGTAAACTCCAAAATAGTTCTCGAATCATTTTGAAAGCTATGCTTCACCTGACCAGCGCCTCGGACCACATGTGGCCGCTGAAAAGAAACTACCAATTCTTCGCCTTTTGTCGAGGTAATTATCTTCCTACCCTTGTCACTGAATACGGGTGTGATGGTGACCTTTGACATACTGCTGAAGTCGAAAGAGGAGGAGCTAGGCGAGAGGCGTGTTTTATCGGATATTTTCAATACATAGCTTTTACATATAGAAAAATTCAATACTTTAAATACTCCGATTTCAAATTTATGACATGCTTTGAATAGAGAAATGTTTAAACTTGGTTTTCTTACAGATGGATTTTAATTATCTCTCTTTAATCCTTTTAAAACGTTCCATTAAAGTTAAAATTCTCATTAAAAAATTTTGAGAACAATTTTCGAAAAAAATAATTGCAAGGAAACGAATGTTAAGCTAAGCTTTATCTAATAAAAAAAAACGCATCAAAATATTCGAATAACTTTTCTAATTATCTTCAAAGGAAAACAAACTTTTCTCCATAGACTTAACATTAGAGGTCGAATCCAAGATGGACGGTGTCGAAGAGCCTTAAGGCCCCTCACTATCGTTTCCACTTTTGAGATTTGTAAAAACACAATTTCGGTGGCATCACCGAGGGCGTATTCACAGAAAACACTCAGAGGTTGTGATTCGTCCGATGCGGTGATTGACAGTGTCAATTTCACAGACATACAGAGGAGAAAGGGGGGTGGGGGTGAACATCCCCCTTTGCGGTTTTCTGGACCCGAAACCCCCGAAAATTATATCTAAAGACCCCCAGGGATAGCCATGGGTACTGTCCTTAGAGTTACTGCCTTGCACTACCAGTCACCCATGTGTATCACCCCCCCCCCCTTCTTGCACAAAGAGGATTGACTATGGGTACAAAGAGGCAGTGGATAAAGCTATGTGTACACGAGCGAGAAAACTCGCGCGATATCCGTGCGAGTAACTCGCTTGACCGTTTCCACGGGCAGCGCGAATTCCCTCGCCGAAAGTCGTTTACAATTTTCTATCCGCTGGAACTCGCAGAGCTGTGTACACGACGCAATTTGCTCGCGCGTGAAGGGAATGGATCGTTTCGGCCGAGAGGGAGCGGCAATTGTGATTGAAAAGGGAAATTCGATAGAAATTCAATGTTATACTAATTTGTTCAGTCTTTTTTTATTATTTGTGTTTATAGGGTGTGAGGGAAATTAACTTTTTTTAATTTAGAAATTTATATATTAATAATAAAATTAACTCGCATATAATCTGAAAATATATAAGTAATTATTTAATATAACGTTTTCATTTTCAAAATTAGGAAACGTATTGGAAGTAATATATTTTCATTTAAAAAAATAGGGAACGTGTCGCAAAAAATGCTTTTATTTGAAAAAATTAGAAAACATATCAGAATTTTTTTTTTAATTTTAAAGCACATTGGAAAGCTTTCATACACGCTGACGTTTCATGTACTTCACCTCTACATACATGCAAGATGCAATGTGTGCAACAAACAATTTAATGAAAATTAGAATCTTTTTAGGTACCTCTTTTTCCATATAGTTTTTAAAAAGTAATCCCCTAAATATCTTGTTTTAGTGTTTGAATTCGAAACTCACACTGGAAAAAAACCTCATACACGCAAAAAAGTGCGCAACAAACAATTTAAGAAAAAGAACCTTTTTTAAGCGCACTTCATTTTAACCCCATTGTTTTTAAAAAGCAATCCTACTAAATTTCGAAAATATTTTGTTTTAGTATTTGAATTCGAAATTTCACACTGGAGAATAACATCATACATACAAAAAACAATATTTACGGAAGAGAACCTTTTTACGCACTTTTCTTATTTCCGTTGTTTTTAAAAAGCAATCGTGCTAAATTTCGCGAATCCAGATTGCTTTTAAAAAAATCCCCCTGCATTTCGGAAATATCTTGTTTTATTAGTGTTTGAATTCGAAACTCACACTGGAAAAAAAAACTCATACATGCAAAAAGTGCGCAATAAACAATTTAAGAAAAAAGAACCTTTTTTTAAGCACTTCCTATTATCCCCATTGTTTTTAAAAAGCAATCCTACTAAATTTCGGAAATATCTTGTTTTAGTATTTGAATTCGAAATTTCACACTGGAGAAAAAAACACATACAAAGTGTGCAACAAACCACTTCCGGGAAAAAATATTTTTACGCACTTCCTAATTTCCATTATTTTTAAAAAACAATCCGGAAAAAACAATCCTGGTCATAAAAACAATTGTATACATTGCCCGTCACAAAAATCGCAACACCAATAAAATCAATTGTTATGGTTTGGCACTAAGGCCAAAATGAAGTGTTTGTCGTGAAGTCAATCGACTGCTTAAAAATGACCACAATAAGACTGAAAACATAAAAATTATGTCCTTAATCAATATACAATTTACAACAATGATCAATATACAACCATTAAATTTGCAGCAATTTTTTATTAATTGCACGTGCTATTAAATTTTTAATGGATTAATTTGTATTTATTAAAGCATTATTAACCGACTGCCCAGCGCGCCCACCAAAACTCTAAAAGAAAACCGCCAGAAACTTTAAATTAAAACCGCCAACGCGCGCCAAGTCGAGAAGTTATAGATTCGACTTTTATGTATTTTTTTTTTTTAATTTATGTATGTGCGCGCGAGATTTCGGTTCTACTTCAGATATTTGGACAATTTTTTTTTGTTGGATAGGGGATGTTTCAAAGAAGAGCAATTTGAAAAAATATCCGGTTATCCGGTATTTAACTATCCGAAATTTTCAATTAACCGGACCGTTTCAAAAAAAAAAATCGTCCGATTTCGAAAATTCTTTTTTGTTAGATAAGAGAAAAATCCACTTAGGCAAAATCTTCAAAATAATAATAGGTTATCCGGCTGTTATATATCCGGAAATGTCGATTAACCGGAGTTTTTTTAAACAATTTATTCGATTTCAAAATATTTTCATTGTTTAACAGAAGTTGTACAACAATTACATTTCGTTTAACATGCATTTATTGTCTTTGTTAGGGATTGTTTTAAAATATACATTGTTGAGCACAAGTTGCTACGAGAATTTCTTGATGAATAGGGGGCGAAGTCCCCCGCTAAAATAAAAAGGGAAAAATAAAATAATCTTTCTAAAAAAATGAAAACCGACTTTAAGAAAAATGCGCTAAAAAGTAAAAAATAATTTTTAATTATACGAATGAGTTGAAGAAATTGAATTTTTGAATATCAATTTTATACTTAGTACAACTTTTTGAAGTTCGTGCCAACTTACAAAAATCATACCTAAATTTGGCGATGATTTCAAAAAGTTGTACTAAGTATAAAATTGATATTCAATAATTCAATTTTTTCAACTCATTCGTAAAATAAAAAATTATTTTTTACTTTTTAGCGCATTTTTCTTAAAGACGGTTTTCTTTTTTTGAGAAAGATTATTTTATTAAATTATACTTTCAACGTAATTTTTCTGACTCGTAAAAAATTGTATAATTTAATTTTTCACATAAATAATTTATTAAAAACTGTCAATGTTATAAATCTATTACTATGTATATTAAAGTCAGTGTTATTAAACTATTGCTATTATTTATCTTTTTCTTTACAATTACTTCAAAAATCAAAATTAGTATTGGCAATTAGTATGGAAATAATATTCTCAGACAACACCCAATATTGGAAAAGTAAAATGAACACATCTGTGGGTGGGAATGAACAATGACTAAACGGACCATTTCAGACCATCTCGCGGACTACGGGTTGGGAACCACTGATCTAAACAAATGTGGAAAAAAATTGTTTTATATTAATGTATTCAATGATTACAACTTTTAAATAAGTTGCGATCGGTGATAGTGAACTAGTAAAAATATCCATTTTTCGTAACTAATACACTACGCACCACAGAAATAAATAAGTCTAGGATCTAATTACACAAAAACCTACACACACAATATCAGCGCGTTTTTGGTTTGTTTGTTTTTTAAATATTCTTCTCGCAATTTTTAAAAAAAAAAAATTGTGGAATGAGACTATTGTAGATATATCTAATATAGAGATATCTAAAAATTGGTATACACAGTAAACTGGCACGTCCTGACTAAAATAAATAAGTGTGAAAAAAGATAGAGTGGCTCGCCACAGAAGTAAGTTGTAATAAATCATCGACACAAAATAAAATGGAAAATATTATTAACAAAATATTCTTCAAGTTTCATAAAAAACAGACAAAAGATGATGTAATTATCGCGAACAAATTTGACTTCCACTAATTTGGAAAAACACAAAGGGAAATATTTTATAGTTACTTATTTGAAATCTAATGTATATTAAAAAAAATTTGGATTTTTTAAAACAATCTTCCAAGAAGATACAAGTCTCATTAAAATAGGATTATTAGCGTCGGATATGTGAACAATCAAACACAGACCCCTTTTAATATTTTAGTGTAAATAACGAAAGTTAATTCAAATTAATATAAGCATTTTCTTAAAAGTATCTTTCGTAGAACCACAAATACAGCGAATACGTTTCAGTATTCAATAGTTACTTGAGGAAAAAAATCATTCAAGTAAACTCCAAAATAGTTCTCGAATCATTTTGAAAGCTATGCTTCACCTGACCAGCGCCTCGGACCACATGTGGCCGCTGAAAAGAAACTACCAATTCTTCGCCTTTTGTCGAGGTAATTATCTTCCTACCCTTGTCACTGAATACGGGTGTGATGGTGACCTTTGACATACTGCTGAAGTCGAAAGAGGAGGAGCTAGGCGAGAGGCGTGTTTTATCGGATATTTTCAATACATAGCTTTTACATATAGAAAAATTCAATACTTTAAATACTCCGATTTCAAATTTATGACATGCTTTGAATAGAGAAATGTTTAAACTTGGTTTTCTTATAGATGGATTTTAATTATCTCTCTTTAATCCTTTTAAAACGTTCCATTAAAGTTAAAATTCTCATTAAAAAATTTTGAGAACAATTTTCGAAAAAAATAATTGCAAGGAAACGAATGTTAAGCTAAGCTTTATCTAATAAAAAAAAACGCATCAAAATATTCGAATAACTTTTCTAATTATCTTCAAAGGAAAACAAACTTTTCTCCATAGACTTAACATTAGAGGTCGAATCCAAGATGGACGGTGTCGAAGAGCCTTAAAAGGAATCGTATTCTAGAAAATGTGTTAAAAAGCATTAAAAGTAACAGAATGTGCCAAATCTTTTGTATTTATTTATATATCCCTACCCTAATTTGTATTTATGTGTCTATTCCTACTATAACTTACAAACAGATTAAACAAGACATAAGAGTTAATTTTTTCAAAAATTTTATGTAAGTGTTTTCAAGTAAATTTTGTAGCACATCACGTTAGAGAGAAGTTATATTTTTTTATAGTACATGGGATCAGAACCACCCTTAAGTGTGTGTCACAGGTGTCTTCGCACAGGGCCCCAGGATTTGGGTCGGGGCCCAACACCAACAAGAAAAAAATATATACTTTTTTTAATTCTAAAGTAACTTGTCATTCTTTAATTTTATTTAGATCATACTGTTTTGCTACAGTTATACTAGCACCAGAAAGTACTGAGTTGGTGCAAAAAACATAGTTTAAAAATGCGAAATGTAATTTTTTTACGAGACTCTAAAAATTCGGAAGTTTGCTCTTCAACAAAAGCAAACTGAGCTTGTTAAACCCAATTTGTGTGCGACAGCACAGATGTTTTAGACAACCTCTCTTTTTAGTTGGCATTATGTCGCCTTAGAACAGCAGAGTAGGCTATTGGCAACGGTTCGGGATATATATTAGAGGATAGATCCGGAAACAATGCCTAATATTTAACCATGGTCAGAAGACGAAGGCAACACCTGAACTAGCGCCTGACGCAACCTCAATAAATGTCAGGTAATTTAACCAAGATTAGTTTGTATACGAGTCCTACGAAATGTGTGTTTGTATTCTGCGTCACTCTTCAGGTCCCGTGCACCTTTAGCTGCAAAATGAGTAGATTGTAGATGGTCAGAAGCCCCACAGAGCTGAGGAGAAAACTTTTCTTGAAATGAAACATTCCGCGGGCGGTAAAAACGATGACGGGTTTCGAACGGACGAGCTCCGACAGAAGAATTCCGTGGTGCTCGGTCCATTTGGACAGCCTGAGTCGGAACGCGACGTCCATGATCGTCTGCCTCAACGCCGAATCCTCCTCGAAGACCGTGGACGCGAAGTACGGCACGGCAAAGAAGGACATTCCCACAAAAAACGGGAAAAATGTGTTCTCGATGAATATCGAGGGGAAGAACGGAGAGAACTTCAAGATCTTCGACACCTGGATAAACAAGATCAGCAGGTGGGATGAGATGAGCCAGAACACCTGCGTGGACATCGTCGATTCCAATGAAAAAGCCAGCTGGTGTATTCTTGTGTAGCGAATGAGGACGTTGGGAACGAAACTTGAGTCGCTGGAGCTTCGAAACTCGCTCGTCAGCTGTTCTTGGCAATCTTTAATGAGATGACTCAAGGCATAACACAGAGAAGAATAGAACAGACTTAAGAGTATCGGGAGAACGTAACAGAATGTTTTATTGAAAAACGTGTACACGACTACAACTACATATTTTATGTAATAGTTGCAGTTGTATTTGGATCCGAAACATAGACGCTCGAACCATCTGTCGGTAGTTGCATGGTCCTCGCACAGGATGACGACTATGCCCGTGATGACTATTAGACTGGACAGCAAGAATGCGATAGGGATTGCATTTAAGATGAATGTGTGCCGTTTCAGATTTCTGCTGCGGAGTTTTGTGATCACTCTTGTCACCTTCTCCACCTCAATTCGTTTTATATACAAGAAATACTACCAGTTCAGGACAGTGGCGGCTCGCCCACTACAGCAAGTACAGCCGGGCTGCACCTAATTTTATTATATTTTAAAACTAAAATTATATATTTTACTAATTTTCTTAAATGAAGATTAGAATTGGAGATTAAATTTCAACTTTAAGTAAAAAAAAATCTCCGATAAATAGCAAGCGTGTTTCCGTAATGCACAAATTCAGGAGAAGAAAAAACAAAAACTCCATGCAATAAAAATTGCAGCTATAAAGCGAAGTTCGAAATCGGCTGCATCGTTGCCATGGCAACCTTACGTAGTATGACTTCCCCAGCACGCTAAAATGGAGGATGTGACGACACAAACGTAGCGCAAAAGGATTTTTTCAAATTAGCTGTACTACGGATTTCGAATAAATGATTGGTTCATTGCTGAATGGGAGAGGCGGGGTGGAGGAAAACGAATTTCGAAGAATCTCTCCAAACGGAAATAGTTTTCGATAAGTTTGCACGTGTGTTGTTGTTTCTTTACTTAAATTAATATTAAAATTGACCGATTCGCAAGTTTGATAGGAGGATTGATTTTATTTTCAAAAAATAAGTAAGTGTTTTCAATTATTTTTACATGTTATCTTTCATAAAAGTTGAAAGGAAACTTTGGTTTGAGTAATAAATTTTAAAGAATGTCCGGTCGTGTATGGTTGTGAAAAAGGCGAAGAAGAGGTGAGGGGGGGGGGGGGGGGAGTTACATGTTTTCGGCTGCACTAACATTTTTGACCACGGCCCGCCACTGGTTCAGGATGAGAAACACACGGAACAATATAGAAGAGGCGTTCATTTTTGCACAGATGAAAAGATAACATTCTTTGACATCTCTCACATACAGTGACAAACTGTACAGATGACAAATCAGAGTCAAGGAAACAGAAGTTTTATGTAGGAATTTGGGAAGTCGGGTGGGTTTCTGTAACAATCCTGGGACTCCCATAATAAATAAAATATGTAACAAAATGGAGTATTTCTGCATCCTTAATCCCAATGAGGAGCACATCCTGACTATTACGTGTTTGTACAAATATTTCATTGACATTAAGGGAGTCATTTGTTAACTAATACGATGTGATATTATTTCCTGGTAGATTTACTAGACTATTCCTTTTGCAAAATTAATTAACGAAATTTCGTACAACATACATTTTGATATTACAAAAACAACAAATAGATAAAAATACTTTCTTTCAGAAGCATTTAATATGTTTTAACATTCAAAATACATATTCACAACACTCCCAGAAATAACAAACTCATTTTTTTAGCATTCTGCTATCGTCAAGGCTACTTTCGTCAATCGTTTCGTCATTCATTTGATCTTTGACGAAACAAGAATTTTCCCATTTTTAATAAAAATAATTTACACAAATTCCTATCCAGTGATTTTGGTTCACAATTCAACAGAGCTATTATGGAACGATTGGTACAGCGTTTGACTTCGGACCAAGAAAGCGTAGTTCGAGTCGACCCGTCGATATTTATTTGAAATTGTCCTCATTCTTCACAAAATAAATGTCTAATACATTTCGTGAAAAAGCGACAAAATTGAATTCCTCAGTTTGACAAACGTTTCTTCAAAAATTAGAATGCATTTTCAAGAGTGAGTGTACGTTTGATAGTATAGGTACCAATAGTATAGCTCTCCTGTAGAAGTTGTAATAAGCCTCCTTAAAACTCGACAAAAACTCGTCGAATTAGTTCACGAAAAATATGTATAAGTGACAAGTCATGATGTCGATTGTGGAACTTTGAAGAATTATATATATTAGGAATTACCATCATCCATGACAAATGATGGTTGTACATATTTCGAGAAAGTATTCTCTGATCTTTTCTTAGACATAAATCTAGTTTTCGATATTCCGAATACCATAACAATAAAATAAACTGAAGCGCTTAATTTTTTTTCTTAATGGCCTCAATGAATATGACATCAATCGAATAAACAAAAGAGACATACGGTGTATAAAAAGTTCGTTTTCTAAATTCTGTTTTTCCCCCCACAAATGCAGATCGATTCAATTTCATCTCGACACCTGGTGTGCTTAAAGTTTTTTTCTCTTTAAATCACTTTGAAAAGTATACAAAAAGTAAAAATACATTTAAAAAACGCGTTTTAAAAAGATGTTAAGAAAAATGTGCGTTCTTTATTCTTAGAGTATGGCTTTCAATTTATGAATGATGATAGGTCTGCCAAAAGTCAAATATTATGTATAACAAAACGTACAGTTGACCAAACTTTAACCGTGAGCTGTCACTAAAACGTAAAATTTACTTCATCATTCATAGTTATTGGAAGCTTATATAGCAAAATATATGGAACTTAACTTCCTTCGATGTTTTTTTCTGAAAATATTCGTTTTATAAAACATTTAAGATAATCAGTGGGTAAAGAAAACCAATGAACTAGTGTCAAATCACTATATTGATTACTATTCCAATAAATATTTGTGTGATACCTAAACCAACAGTAGTTTACCAAGTCATTTTCCTTTATAATTCAATGATGAAATATCGCTTTTAAGTCGAAATTATCTTTGGGCGAATTTGACCGAAAGTATAAAGACTTTTCAAAGTAAGGTTTCCTGTATAACTTTAACCGAGTTGAAGTTGTTGATGTGGAAAAGTGACAGTCGCGAGCGAATCTGCCGTACGAAGGAAAGGATCGTCTCACAAAAAGGTTTTAGATAAGTGCTTTATTATCGGTTATCTTTTACATATTTTCAAAAGAATACAATTCATTGTCAATTAAAAATGTCGCCAATTTATTAAACAGAAAAGCAGAAAAGCAGCGTACCATTATATTTATCTAAATGCAAGAAATAAATTGCATAAAAAAGTAATGGTTTATTTTAATACTTAATAACAGCATCATTCTGTGATCTAAACACTTTACAATAAAAAAGGTCAAATAAACCCGATTACCAACAGAAACTTTTTTTTGTAAGAAAACAATTATTATATTCATAAAAAAAAGTCCAACAGAAGTTTAACACTAAAAATAAGACAATTTGAATTCTGAAAGTGTCAGCACAGTGCAGGTCCAATGAATGAAATAGAATGCAATCAGAAGAACAAGTGTTGATTTAATCCTAAACTAATGCAATTTAATTCTCAAAGCAAAAATATAAAACCTCTCACCCAAGAAATTAAACTCTAGCTACAAATGGCCAATTGAAAGAGGAAATGGAAAAAAGGTAACATTTAAACAAAAAGCTCAATTTTTATGTAAATGAAAGGGTTGAGTACATACGCGTCTTGCCTCGAATTATAAGGCTTTGCTTGGTTTATTTAAGCAAATATGGAGCAGTAAAAATTTATAAATGGTTTAAATTCATGGTTTAGTTTTATTAAGCGTACCTAATTGCCAAATGTGCGAAAACGCGCCATATTTGTTAACCTACTACCCCTAATATTGTCGTTATAAGTAAAATATCCTTAACTCCATTTTTTTAAATCAATTATTTAGCTCCACCGATTTGTCTTTAAAAAATACACTTTTTTATGACATGAAAAATACCTAAATCAAATATAGTAGTGAATTATACTAAAATTTATATTTGCTCTCCAGTTCGAGATGAGTTTTGACAAAAGAAGGCCTTATATGATAAGTAAATATTAAAAAAGCACTAAATCTATGTTGAGTTGCAGATGGAAAAGCATGGTAAAATTACAATTTGAAAGAAAATATTACTATCACCAAAATAAAAATTTTTACATGCATAAACCTATTTTGGGACAATAAAAGCATTTTAAAGTGTAAAAACTTTGATGCAGGTGATAAATTTGGTTTTTATTATTTCCTGTAAAGTTTTTCTTTTCGGAGTTAGTGCCTTCTTTCTTATAATGGCCTAATACCACTCAAGGACTATAAATATGAAAAAATATGAAATTTTTTGCTAGGCAGTAGACGCGGGTGTTCAAAGTAAGGCTTCAAGCAAGGATAGTGAAGACTATATATATAAGGTGTGCTCGTTTTACGCTTTTTTAAAGGGGCAAGGAAAGTATATTTTTGACGTCATTTTTGCTTCGCCTTACTATGGGTTTTTGATCATTCTCATTGGCTGTGTGTTTCAAGCATTGCTACTTAGGTTCGATCCCCGGTTGGGTAACAACTGGTGTTTTAATTTTTAATAAGCAAAATAATGTAAATATCTGTAAATAATTGTGTTCAGGTAGCTTCACTGCTAATCCGTCCTTGTTTTGTTATGTCCTTGATTGTTGTTATGTTGATTGAAATTGTAACTCATTTAATATGTCCAATACAAATGCATTGACATGATGGTTCCTACCCCCATTTTACTCTTTCAAAATTCATGGACATGCTCTCGTGGCAGCTAATATTATTTTAATACGCTTTGTTGACGCTAGGTTGTCAAATATCCGCTGCTGAGGGAAAAGTAGATTAAAGAAAAAAGGATCGCATGAAATCACCAAGCGTGTTTTATTTTGAACTGACTTTGAACAACTGACGCTCGACTGCAATCGAGTCGGATAAATAAAATAGAAATTTACATAAAGCGCCCTCTGGGTCGCAAATACAAATAAGTTATGTTCATCCTTAACCAATGAATGAACACGCTTAATTCATTAAGCAACTCTTTTGCAATTTTTACATACTAAATACAATCCTTAAAATATAATTTAAATTTTTAAAATTTAGCAAATTCTAAATAAAATTAGCAAATGTCACTTTTAAATAGTTCACAAAAAAAACGAATAGATGGCAGCACGTCACGAACCATTGGTTCAAATTGATTTCGGAATATTTTAATAAGTAAACGACTCTGAAAATCAATTCAAATTGTTTTTTGAAGAAAATTTTAACTGTTTTCTTTTAAATAAATTCATGATTAATTAAAAACAAGAATTCTTGTTAAATTAAGTTGACTCCTAAAACGACTGTACAAACGAGAGCATTAGACACGCTAACAGAAGGCGGAGGAAGGCGTCACTATGACGTCAAAAATATACTTTTCCCCGCCCTCCGTCAGAAAGAAAGCGCGAGAACGAGCACACCTTTTATATATAGTCTCCACTATCCTTGGGCTTCAAGGTTGTTGTTAGGGATGTAAAAAAAAAGAACACCCTGTTCTTTTTCACCTGTTCTTTAAAAAGAACAGGAACAGCCTGTTCTTCAATTTAAAGAAACCCTGTTCATTTTTCTGATCTGTTTTTTTCGGATGTATTCTATCTTAACTTGATGTATCGCTAATCCTAAACATGTCTTGTCTAAAGATTTATATTTTTAAGCACTTCAAATGACAAACAGTGCTTTTGGTGTTTTGCAATAATTTAGTTTTAAAAGAAGGGACTTATTTTTTAATAAAAATGTATTAAGTTTTATAAAACTTTTAACATTTCATAAAACTTTTAACATTTCATAAAACTTGTGTTTATTACGCGGTTTCATTGATTCTTATCGATTGAACACTTTCATTGCAATATCTGCAATTTGATTAATTTAATAGTACTTAGTTAATTTAATATTTAATACTTATATCGAACGATCGAATTGCTTAATAGTTGCGTTTATGAAATATATGTAATGAAAGGGGTATAAAATCCGTCAAAGAATATTTTAATGCGACAACACTTTAAGAAAATCAACATTAAACAAAAGCTTAAATAATTCCTGAAAATAGTTAGTTTCACTATAATATGTATATTTTGGTGTGAAAAGTTAGATTTTGGATATGTCATTGATATAGAGAATATTTATTTACATATCATGGTAGAAATTTCAGTGTTCAAATTACGTTTCAGAAATATTAATTATGATAATGAAATTTTCTATTAGCGGGGATTTTTAATGTCATGTAAAACCAATTTTTAAAACAAATTATTAAAAAACGTTCTAAAACAAATTATTTGTATGAAGTAATACAAAGAATATTTCTGAACTTTTTATGAAAGAAAATAATTTATATTAATAAGAGGGCCTAAAATTTATTATAATTTAAAACTATTTTTAACCGACTGCCCAGCGCGCTCACCAAAACTCCAAAAAAAAACTCCAAAATAAAACCGCAAGAAAATTTAAATTAAAACCGCCAACGCGCGCCAAGTCGAGAGGTTATAGATTCGACCTGTATGTATTTTTTTTTTTTTTTTTTTTTTTTTTTTTTTATGTATGTGCGCGCGGGATTTCGATTCTACTTTAGATATTTGGACAATTTTTTTTTGTTGGATAGGGGATGTTTCAAAGGGAAGCAATTTGAAAAAAATATCCGGTTATCCGGGATTTAACTATCCGGATTTCTTAATTAACCGGACCGTTTAAAAAAAATGTCTTCCGATTTCGAAAATTCTTTTTTTGTTGGATATAGAAAAATCCACTTAGGCAAAATCTGCAAAAAAATAATCGATTATCCGGCTGTTATATATCCGGAAATGCCGATTAAACGGAGTTTTTTAAAACAATTTATCCGATTTCAAAATATTTTCATTGTTTAACGGAAGTTGTACAACAATGACATTTCGTTTAACATGCATTTATTGGTTTTGTTAGGGATTGTTTAAAATTTACATTGTTGAGCACAAGTTGCTACTAGAATTTCTTGGTGAATAGGGGGCGAAGCCCCCTGCTAAATTAAAAACTAAAAAGGGAAAAATAAAATAATCTTTCTAAAAAAAAGTAAAACCGACTTTAAGAAAAATGCACTAAAAAGTAAAAAATAATTTTTAATCTTACGAATGAGTTGACAAAATTGAATTATTGAATATCAATTTTATACGTAGTACAACTTTTGGAAGTTGGTGCCAATTTACAAAAATCATATCTAAATTTTGGCGCCGATTTCAAAAAGTTGTACTAAGTATAAAATTGATATTCAATAATTCAATTTTGTCAACTCATTCGTAAGATTAAAAATTATTTTTTACTTTTTAGCGCATTTTTCTTAAAGTCGGTTTTCCTTTTTTTTAGAAAGATTATTTTATTTTATCACAAAATAATGTAATATTATCTGTTCAGAATATATTTTAAATTGTATTAAATGACATTTCTTTGACAAAAAAGATATTTTTAGAGTAAATAAAGCCTTGAATTATTTGTTATAAATCGAAAGGAAAACGTAATTAAAATTTAAATATTTCAGCTCTTATGAATATACCTTTCACTTTTTAAAAATTTTAGTAAAGCAATAATTCATATCAGTGTTTAAGATATAAAAACATCTGTGTTGCGACTTTCCACTCCAGAGCACTCCATAATGCAAATACAATTTTAAAAATAGAAATTCATTTCTATTCTTACTATTTACTTTTATAATTTTTTTTTTCTAGTCGCTGGGCCGCTTTAACAGAGGGCCCTGAGCGATGTTACACGTCGCACACCCCTAAGAGCCACCGTGCCCAGCGCTTTCGCACTGTGCTGCAAGAATATTTCACTATGATATGCTTTCTGCTCAGAATGCAGCTAAAAGAACGCCCCTGTTCTTCTAAAGAGCAGGGTGTTCCAAAGAGCAACCTGTTCTTAAGAGCAACCTGTTCTTAAGAGCAACCTGTTCTAAAGAACAACCCTGTTCTAAAGAACAACCCTGTTCTAAAGAACAACCCTGTTCTAAAGAACAACCCTGTTCTAAAGAGCTGGGTGTTCTGTTTTGGAACGGGTGTTCTTTCTTGAAACGTGTGTTCTATTTTAGAACGGGTGTTCTTTTTCGGAGTAAGGCTGTTCTTTTTAGGGGCCAGGGCTAATTAGTTTTTGAAGCTGTTTTTAGTAGATATGCGTACTTTGCTCTCTATAATATGATAATTGGCTACTGAACTGCTTGTGTCATTTATTTTGAGGTGATTTGTTATGACTTTTAGGGAAGGTAGTCAAATTATCTAAAGATATTTTACATTTTACATAATTTCATTACTAAGGAAATTTTGAATAAATAGTTGTGAAATTTCTTTATATTAATTGTTAGTCTTAGATGATAAATATTACATAACGGAAAAAAATTGGAATGGCCTATTCAATATTACAGGTAGGATGTTTTGTATAAAAATTATACATTCTTCGAGTTGTTTTAAAATTATTTCAAAATTTGAATATTTCGTGTTGTGTTTGTTAGTTGTTTGTGTTCTAAAAAAATTATGCAAATGATTTTGATCCGAATTTCTTATGTTAAATGTGTATACAAAAAAACAAAATTTAGTAAAAAATGATAAATTTATATAAATTAAAAAATATATATTATCTACCCTGAAGGAATGTTCTATTTATATCTTTATGTTGTAATTTGTATTTTTAACATGCACTAAATTAAAAAGCTAAAATAAAGGATTTGCAAATTTATATTAAGAATATATTAAAAACTATTAGACTAGATTCTTGATCATGTAGTTATAAGTAAGTCGTGTTTCAAAACTTTATAACTTAATATAATCCTTTAATTTTATTAGTTTTTTTTTTTTAATAAATTTTCAGGTGGACATTTTTCGGCTTTTGGCTTTTTTTTTTTGTTAATTTCTACGAATAGTTACAGAATTTGATACAAAGAAAGATGCGTGTTTTTTTTTTTCCGTTACGGAACATCAAAAGACTTTAACTGACATCTTAGTAAAGATGTCGGGATATAGGATAAGATTAACTAGAAACGGGAAGAGGAGGGAGTGATTTCTATTACTAAAAGGGAGGTGGGGATGAGGGGTGTTGATGCGATTGCGTAAATAACACTCTTGTCGGTGTTTTTTGTGAGGGTCTCGGTCTCGGTTCTTTGTCTCACTGGTGTGGGTGAAGTTAGAAAAGGAATGCGATCTGTTGGGATTTAGAGAGTCGGTGGCAATTCATTTTCAGCTGACTTGTATATAAGACGCATTTTCTCTGTTCCTTACTTGCTGATCTGTAGACTATGCGATATGAACATTCAAAAGTAGTTACTATTTATTTTAAAATTAAATAGGATTATCATGTTAATTTTTAAACTCTGATTTCAATATAATCTTGAAAAGGTCTTCACCTGTATGTAACTATTTTAATGTAACCGATTCCTCTAAATCTATAGCAGTATGTACTATATGTAAGTGTAATCGTTCTTGTAAAAAATGTATATATTAATGGTTCGGATATTTGGGTGAAACAGCTAATTATTTTCTGTTGTTTTGTATATTTGTACTTTAATGGTGTATAGAAATATTAGTGTATTACGTTATTTACCGTACTTGAAAGCGATGAATGTAACTTTTTATTACTATAACTTTTATCATATCGTGAACATTGGAGACACTCAGAAGTTCTTGAAATGAGTTTTCCTTTCGGATTTCATTTTTGAAATCTTAACAAATGAATAGCTATTAAAATATTATTTTAATTTGACCTTCATTTCCTTTCAATCTACAAACTAGCAAGCAAATTATTACAAATTTGCAATGCTTATTGATTTAGGAATAAAATGTATTATAATAACATATAAATATATGAAAAATGCTTGCGTCCTAGAGATCCCTTCAAGGAACTTATATTTTTCTTTATAATTCATGTATGTTACTGCTCTAAATTATTAGAATTGTGCGTTATTGAAACTAGGAATTTGCTATATTAAAACTTTTATCACCATTACATCTGATTTTGAAAGCCAGCATTAAAATTTTTCATTTTTCTGTTTTTTCTGTAAATTTTTTTTTAATGTATTATTTTCTGAAATGTCCATATGAATTTAAACTAATTATTAATAGTTTTCTTATTTTGAAAATTATAGATCCTTTGTTTATTTTTAATTATTTACTATATAAAATTAATCAGCATTTGTAATTTTTATGGTTTTAAGTTTAAAAATACTACACACAAAAAATTCTAAAAAAAATAACAGTTTTCTGAAAAGAACAGGTTAAAGAACAGTTCTTTAAAAAAGAACAGGAACAGGGAACATCTGTTCTTTAGAAAGAACATACATTTCACATCCCTAGTTGTTGTGAATGAAAAATCCGATTTTCTTGATACTGATATTTTCTTATTAAGCCCCTCTTCTTCCGCTGGTCACTGAGGTGGTGAAAGGCACGCTGAAAAACTTGAATCACGTTGAAAGTGTTGAACAGCAGGAAGTCGGATACTCAGAAGACTTTTATGATGGCTGATCTCTCAGTACCCACTCCGATCCATTTTACTTAAAAGGGGAAAAAAATCATATTTAATAATAAATAAAAAACATTCGAAAGAAAATGGATACACATACAGAATATACAAAACCCTTTTATGTGAACACCCCCCCCCCTTTTTTTTATTAAACGTACCGTAATTTGGGGAGTCTTTATTTTAACAGGCAATGCATATACTAAAACCATTCTGGCACTTTGAAAAACCCTTTTGCCTAAAACCCTCTTGGCTCTTCTTCAAGTTTATGAAAACAATTAAAACAGGGAGGTAAAGTAATATAACGTTGAAACATATAAAAATCATACTTATAAATTGCAGCAAAGATCAATTCAAAATGATTGATCTTTGCGGATTATGCATATCTTTCGTAATAAGGCATGAGATATTATAGCCATTTTGTCCCAAATATTTATTATTGTTATTAACAATTTACGTTCTTGTTATTTTCAAGGAAATAAATTTGTATGCACATTCTACGTTGATTACACTAGCCCCCATTTAACATACCTTACATTGATATACGTAATGAAGGATAAAACACCGTGATTGGCTAATTAGAAATTACGTCGATGCATAGTAGGCTCGTGTAATAATGGAAATATGCAAATAATTCGTTTAAGCAAAATGAAATACTGAGTCATATTGTCAGAATTTAATGTCGTAAAAGCATAAATTGGAGGGTAGATGGAGGGAAAGTTCTGTCGTATTTTAAAGAAAATATTTGAATTCATTTATAAAAATATGTGTTTAATATTAATCAATTATATATGCTCCGTTATTTGTTACAACCTGTTGCCATCTTTTAGGTAACCTGTGAATTCCTGTTTTTCCTGTTTATTCTCATCCTTGGAGTTAAAATAGTCAGCAACTGCCTTAGAAACACTTTCAAAAGACGGGAATTTTTTTCCCGTTAGATAATTTTGCAGTAAGATTTTTTTCTCTTAATATTCTCGTAAAGAATCCACTTTTCATCTCCAGTAACCAGCCTGTCCAAAAACGGCTCCACATTGTGTCTAATCAGATGTGATGAACACATTCTTAAACGATCAGACAAATTCTTTTCCGTTAATTCATGTGGAATCCCATGGAGGTAGGAGTAACAGGAGGGAACGTGTCTTACCTCCCGGCATTGTCGCGCTTGAAGTAACTGTAAGGGCGCGGCGGCCATGTTAGATACACCAAAAAAAGGGAAGAACTCGCGTAGTGTGCGTGGCATTTTTCTTATTTCATTCATCTCCTTCAATTTGATGCCTTACAATTATGAGTATATACCATCAATTTTATAACTAGGTCTTTTTTATATAAGAAATTTTAAATTTCAGCATAAAAACAATTTTGTTTTCTTTTAATCTCTAGATTTTCATAAACTTTTAAGAATAAAAAGTATGAGTTCAAACTAGAAACTTTAAAAATAATATATATATTTTTTGTTGTTGAAGGAATTGGGTGCCTATCAAAAAATAACATTTGTAAAACGTTACGGTAAACGTTAACTAAAAGTAAAGGTTTCTTAAAAACCTTCTCTTAGAGTAAAAAATCTATAGTTTATATATATGCTATAATAGTTCCCATTTCTTTAAACAAAAAAAATAGACAATTATAACTTTATGAAACCAATATTCAACTATTTAATTATGGTAATTTTTTATATTTTAGTTTGATTAAAACTAAAATTAACAATATTGTAAAAAAAAAAAAACTTTTAAATTGATAATACGTTTGAAAAACTGTTTTACAGATTCGTTCTTTACATAAAGGTTTTTCCGATAATAAACCAAGTGAACCTTGAATTATTGATGGAATATACAAGGTGAACAACATCTATGCAATCGAATTCAATTAATAACATCAGAGGCTTTGGCATAATGACAAATTTATAATTTTTTTCAATTTTTAATATATCTGGCGAAAAAACCATATCGTATTCTTTACAAACAATTACAAATAGAAACAAAAATGAAATAATATTACGAGCTTTTCTTCATATTTAGATTTTACAAATGATAATGTTGTCGGAATTGTCTAGGATAAGCAACAACAATGCAAGGAAAGCATTTTAAAATACACTCAACTTCATTATTACAAAACCTTTAATGAAATAAATTCTAATCTTTTTGCATTCGTTTTAAAAAAACACAAACTAAAACATTATCGTTCTTCTACTAAAAAATCGTATTTCATGTTTTTTGATGATACACTGTGTTGCTAATTTAAACTAAAAACATAGAAATATTTAACAGAAAATATGGAAAGCCAGGTATATTTAAATTATGAACCTTGTGAAATTTTTTTTATTTTAATGCTTTCATAAAAAAAAAATTAAATGTTAACTCGCATAAATAGTTTGCGCAACAAAACAGATTTTGAACCTGATATTTTTATAAACGTTATTTTAAGTTGCATACATTATGGAGTAAAGTTTGTTTACTTTTGTAAACATTTCAAAAGTAAAACATGACCTTTGCCAACTTAAATTAAAGCTTTGTTGTATATAGAACATGTAATTTAGTACTAATTTATAAATATACAGGAATTTGCTAATTAGTAGTAATTAGTAAAGTGGTTTTTATCATTTATTAAAAATACTTAAGTAATAAAACTTGCTGTATCTAAATTTACCCCGCAGTACGAACTTCAGTCGTGCGGAAGTAAGTCGCAGTAATGTGAATCGTAGAGCCCCAAAAAATGTATAAATTATAAGAAATTTGTAACAATCAATTTCAAAATTCAGATTTTGTAACTTAAGGAAATCAGTTTATATCCGTAATATTCTTCATAGTTTTCACCTGCAATCGCAATAAACAAAAAATTTGCTTTAAGAATATAAAAGCGGACTTCCCTATAAAAAGTTAATCTTGCGATCTTCTTAAAAATACTATTTATACAATTGAAAGCTACACAAAACCCCATGCTGCCCAAATAACCAAAAATATCGTTAAAATAATATAAAACTCAGCGCGCTAAACTAGTCGAAATAGTATTTCTTGGTGCAGCAAAGATGGCGCCGCGGTTACAGCGAATGCTTCAAAGCATTCGTCCAATGCTCTCTCCTGTTACTCTTACCTCCATGTGGAATCCAAACACTTTGCTTTAACACAAACCCAACAGATTTAATGTGATCTCCAACAGTTGTATGATGAATGCCAAACTCTTCTGCAATTTCTCGACTTGTTAAATGTGGATTATTTTCCAACATGGATCGCAAAACATCATTATCGATCTTGGATGGTCGTCCAGATCGATCACTTTCTTTAAGGCTCAGATCCCCGGAACGAATTTGCTAAACCATCTTTGACAAGTACGAACATTTACAATATCTTTTCCAAATACCGCACATTAATTTTTACATGCAACCGATGCATTGCTTCCTTTTTGGAATTCATATAAAATGCAGTGCCGTAAATGCACTTTATCTACTGACATGTTTTTCACTTTAAATATCACAAGTAAATGATGAACGGTAAAAAAGGGCACCTTTTATAATATACAGCAGTCTAAAAAAACAAAAAAAAATCCGATTGACTCACTAGCCAGATGTTCTTTTTATTTACAAGAAAAATCACCTGCCTATTTAAAATACGACAGAACTTTCCCTCCAACCCAATAGAATTTTATATTATAATTATTAGCTTCAATAATCTCATTTCATACTTTGCCTGATTTCGCACTTTGCTGGAAACATAATCATGAGAAACAACTGAGTTCCCCAATTAAATAATTATTGGGGTAGAAGCTCCCTGCTAAATTAAACACAAAAAAAAAGACTTCAAAAAATTTAAGTAATAAATAAGTTAATTTTAAAAGAAAAAGTATAAAAAATCTATTTTTGATAATAATTTCATACTAAATGCAACTTTTTGAAGTTGGTGCCTATTAAAAAATATACCTAAATTTGAGTACCGATTTCAAAAAGTTGCAATAAGTATGAAATTAATAATTAATATTTAATTTTTCTCTCTTGTTTCTAAAAATAAAAATTTTATGCTTTTTGAAGAGGTATTTTTTCAACATAAAATGGGGTTTTCCGTTTTAAAACAAAGAATATTAAAAATTTTGTTCAAATAACATACATTCGAACAATAAAAGTAAGTATCAACTACTTGTACATTTGTAAACTTCTTCAAACTCTCGACCAGATTTCAGGCAGCCAAGAGTTCAAATATTACAAAACTATTATGTAAAATATCAATTATTAATAAATGCAATATTTAGAGAACTTTCATATTTCGGTAAATGCTAAACATGAAGAGAAGGTTCCTCCACCAAAAGCATGTTTTCTCCATAAACATTAGCGCTTACAAAATCACAAAACTTGTTTATGCTGCGTTACGCATGTGCATGCATGCCACTGTTGGAACTTCTTCGCAAACCTGTCAATAAGGACTGGAGTTCCTGTGTTGACTGCAAATCAAGCTACCTACATATTAAACCAAAACTCCTGTCCCAGAAATGAGACACTCAAAATTAAATTTTGAAATTATTTAATTAAAGTAAAATTTTTAGAGATTAACATAAGGTTACAGATTATTTACAAATAATACAAAATAAAACAGAAAGGACGCCTGGCGACTGGTCCTTCCTTAGCGACATAAACGTCATTCCAGCTTAAGTGTCCAAAGAGCCTCTGATCTTCTTTTAGTTTTCTCAGAGGTAGGAAAATAAGATGTTAATTCCTAACGCATCAAGCTGGTGGCTCCACAATGTGTCACTAGATAGAGATATTCCTTGATGATGGTAGGATAGATTATAGTACTTGGGATGGTACACCACCACTGTCTCCGATTATTAGTGACGCAACACCGCTTACCTTTCACACCCACCAGCTCCTCTATCATGAGTATGTACTTCCTCGCATTGGTCGGGAGTTCCTCGAACTTCCTCGTGTTCTCCGTGCAAGTTTTCCAACCTGGGAGGGTGATGTACTCCACTTCCACTTGCTGCAGTAAAGCATCAGAAGCTGAATTGGAAGGGAGAAAATTGAATTCGGAGTAAGGAACAAGCGCGTGGGAAAATTCCACATTTCATGCATTTTTGTTTCTTCAATTGCTTACCAGGTGGGATGAGGAGCCTTTTGCCGTTCAATATGTACGCAACACCGATTTTGATCTCTTCAAATGTATCTAGAACGTCCATTTTAGTAACAGCTACCCTAAACATAGAAATAACATAAAGATGTAGATAGCATATAAGAAAATAGCCCTTCGACATGTGACAATTGCTGAAAGCCGTTAGACGGACGGTACATGGGTATCCGCCGGAAATTTTGTGTTGTTGTTGTTTTGAGCCTGGCGAACTAAATGCTGCCAAAAATACAGCAACCCCCTCCCCTCCCCACTCCCTTTAACATTGTTTTCTTCTGGTGTAATGCATAACATTAATTTTAGCTAAACATGCATAATGCTAATGCATAACATTAATTTTAGCTAAACATGCATAATGCTAATGCATAACATTAATTTCAGCATTCTACATACAATAAATAAGAACATATTAGAAATCGCACGTTGTATATGGTCACGCTGCTCATAAACAGCTTGTACCCCCCTCCCCCCTACCCTTATAGCTATCGTTTTGGGCATCTCATCCACTGTGAGCAATTTATTTCGGCATTTGTATTGGTATATTGCTGTTCAAAAACAGCTGTTACCCCTTAAAGCAGTCGTTTGGCGCTTCTCATCCGTTCCGAATAGTCGAGTTTGGTACAGGGAGATGGCACATTTCTTTTCGAAAACAGCTGAATGCCCCCTTTTTTTAAAGAAAAATAAGTACACACCAAAAATATATTACAGAAATTAAAATATTTCTTTTTGATTGCTGACTATCTATTAAATTCTTTATCATAGTTGGGTAGTCGCACATTTCATGAGCGATTGAAATTTCGTAAATTTTCTTAGAATAGGCCCTGTAAAGTTAAAGTACTTCCAATCTAAGAATTTGTATCGAGCGCTTGGCTTCTGGAAAGTAGTGTGGAATAACAACAATAGGAATCTGAAATAAAAATACTATTGTAAATCAACACTTACGCAGTGTAGCCGTTGATCATATTTGAGTAACGCAGAATGACGGCATCCAACCAGCCGCATCTTAATTTCTGTTTCGTTCTTACAATAAATTCCTTACCTCTTGTATATAAAGTTTCTCCTATACCCTACATAAGGAAACATATAAATTAAAATATGATTTCATTCTAATCAGAGTGCAAGAACAAAAAATATCGTTAATAGTGCGAAAATAACGCGTGCGAGAGAGAAACTATCTTTACATCAAAGAGTTCAGTGGGAAAGGGTCCTTTTCCAAGTCTTATGGTGTAGGCCGTCATAACTCCGTACACTTCTCCAATGAAGCATGGTGGTATGCCCAACCCCGTGCATGCACCACCAATAGTGGTATTGGACGAGGTAACGTACGGGTATGAACCTGCAAATGCAATAAAAGTTTTAAATGGAAAATCTGTTTTCTTTTTACATTTTTCATGTGAAATTTTTCCAGCAATTACAAATTTAATTACACTTGATCAATTCGTAAAAGTCGGGATATGTAAGGGTATGTAGTGGTAAAAGTATGCAATTTTGGGTTTTTCGATATTTAGAAAAAAAATCATATAAAGTTTCCCACAATTCTGCTTGACATTCATACATGAAGATACAAGAGCCAATTCCATTGGATCATTATTGAAATAGAAATCGCATTTTTTCAAAACTTGTATCCCAAACAATAAGGCAAAAAGTAAGCAGCGCATAATTATACTAAAGTGCGTATACAGGGTGTTAGCAACATTCTGGAGAAAAAAAAAGTTCCCTGATATTTCCTTGATTTCCGTGATGTTGTCGCAAAAATGTCCCTGATTTTACAATTACATTAAGAAATGTTGCAATACATGCTTAGTATAAAAACAAAGTATCCACTTTACAATAATATTATAAATATATTGCATTATAAATGGAAAATTATAAGCAATACTTATTGACAGTTAAAATAATAATTTAATTAATCAATAAATTCCATATTTATTAGCCCCTCACACACTCACTTGCAATTCAAGGTTTACTTTTGCTTCTCCCTCAAGCAGTGGTTCACGTTTTTACAAAAATAAAACTGAAACTATGAAAATGCACATAACCGTATTTTTTTATTATTCTTATTCAGAACTAAAAGGAAATATTGATAATTAAATTATTCAGAATGGAGGGCAGAACAGACGATAATTGCCGTTTTAATGGTCCAAATTTGAAAAATTCCCTGATTGTTTGTGAAATTTTGAAAATTTCCCTGATACTTCCTGAATTAAAATTTTCCATGATAATTCCCTGATTTCCCGGTTTTCCAGGTTATGTTGCCACTCTGGTATATATATACACTAAAGTACCGTAAAGTGGGGCAACTTTGTGCCAAGGTTACAACATTGTGGTTTTCGGACTTCAATGCGTTCTAGCGGTAATATAAATGCAGCTAGAGTTTTGGAAAAAATCCTGTAGTTAGCGATGATGATGTTGAATGTAAACGAGCATGTAATAACCTGGTCAGTTATCAGTTGTGGTTTCAAGAAAATATTGTTTGTGATCACAGTGTTTGAAAGTTTTTAAGATACCAGGAGAGTCTCATCTCGACCTCATATCAGTTGTTCCCCTGGATATTTGGTAAGTTTATACATTAATTACTATATTATTATCTACAATATGGTGTATTAAGAAATTCAAAATGTTTGTTAGTTCTGTCATAAGCACACATGTAATCAAAAATGACAACTTTGGGGTACAACTTTGTGCCACTCCATTTTCTTATTTTTTTAGCTTCAATCCCCTTTTTATTCAATGTTTTTTTGCAGATAATGGCCCGTGGTGACAGAAAAAAGGTCGGAGGTCACCCTTATCGGACTTACATTAATGAATACCTTGAAAAGGTGTTAGAGGAAATTACAGAGAAGAGGATTTCAATCCGTAAGGCCCAAGAGAGGTATGGAATTCACCGAAGTTCACTTGCAGTTATGCTGAAGCAGAGAAAGGATGCTGAATTATCCCCATCTGAAGGTCTGAAGAAACCAGGAAGATTGGTTTGAATATACCATGTTACCAGTCCGCAGGAAACAAAGTGGAACGAAGGTAGGGGACACAATCTCAGTTCACATCTTAGTTCTCATGTCCTGCGTTTGTGTCAGGAAAATGATGTTAAGTTCATAGCGTTGCCTCCACCCACCTTCTTCAACTACTTGATGTGTCGTCCTTTGGTCCTTTGAAGAAAGTGTGGCGCTCGATTCCAGATGAATGGAAGAAAACCCCACGAAGGAGATCGAGTTCCTCTCTTTCAAAAAGTGCGTTCCCCATGATGTTGACAAAATTACTCGACAGACTGCAACCAAATATTGTTAAGAACTTTCTGTGAGGTTTTAAAGGGAGTGGCATATATCCCTTGGATCGATAGCATGTTCTTCAAAAGCTGTGCAACAGAGTTTTGGATGTCCAGGTTTTAGAACTTAAACTGACATGTAATGTAATTTAATATTATTTTTTGTAATGTAATTGTGTGCGTGTGCGTGCGTGTGTGTGAATGTGTGTGTGTGAAACAGTTTATCATTAAAAGTTTTAAAAAAACTCGTCTTCTGCCATTTCGCACACCTCAAAATTGATAAAAAATTTGAAAAAAAACCCATTAAAATGATGAGAACAAATTTTATTTCCCTGTTCATAGCATGGTAGATGAGCTGAGTATGAAAAAAGCATGGTCAAGATTGTGTCACATTAAGTTTCAATGTGTTTTGGGGGCAGAAAAGAGAGTGGCACAAAGCTGTACCCAACCGGGTACAACTTTGTGCCACAGTAAAACAATTCCCCCTCCCTTTCTATAAAGAAAAAAAAAATCTACCCATCATTGGATAGCCCAGATGCGTAGGTATGTTGCGTAAAAATTTCAGAGCGATTGGTGCATAACATGATAGATATATTCTGAAAAAAACTCAAAAAGTGGCACAAAGTTGCCCCATTTTACGGTACTAAAAGTATGGGCTGAGTACTTTTATCCCATGACAACCAAAAGGCGGATGACTGAGAAAATTGAGATTAAAAAAACATTAAAGCTTCGAGCAGTCTTTTGGGGCTACCCATCTCCTCCGAGCAGTCGGTTTGGGTACTGGGCAATATCAGATTGACTTTTAAAAAAACAGCTAGTACCCCCTTCGTTTGAAAATTTGTAATCTGGTGTTTTTTAGCCACACTAATAATAATCAGGAGTATGAAAACTATAAGGATTGCTGTGTAAAGGATATGGGTGTATTTATAATCTTAAGATGGTATCTTCTCGTTTGGACCTTTTGTGACACACCGGTACAGTGAAGGATTCGATACAGGCACGTTGGTATAGATTTGTCAAGGGGGTGGTTCAGTCACTGATTAACTTGTCCCCCTCCCAAAAAAAATGACCCCCTCCCCCTTATTTTTCTTTTTTTTTTTAATTTATATTAATTTTTATTCAAGTAAACAGGAATACGTTGGCATATAATTATCGAAACAGCAACAGTTATCGATTGTTTTTCATGAAATCGTTACCAATATCAGCCATTAACTATTTTTAAAATTAGTGATTATGAAATAAATTTAGAGAACAAATTTTAAGATTCCTTGTTTAAAATAATATATGGATCCCGTTTAACGATCTTTTCCCTTTGTCTCCGAAATTCAAGTACTATTTAATGAAACACGATGACATTATGTTACGCTTAGTTTGAGATAAAAATTACCTCGAAAACATGTTTTTGAAACCTTTTAAAAACTATTTTTTGAGGTAGAAACTCCGAAAAATACCAGGTTTTCCCTCAAACAACTCAACAAGAAGTATTATACTAGAAATTGAAATGTGTCTAGTTTTTAAAGTATGTTTATGATTTTTACAGAAATTCAATTTTTATTTATTTTTTCTTGACGGTCAATGGGAGGGGTTTGAACCCCCTGAACCATCCCCTTACCTACGTGCCTGGTTCGATACATTCATACGAAATGCTCACCGAAATCGATGTCCAGAAGTGCAGCATTGGCACCTTCCACTAGCACCCGTTTTCCGTCCCCTAATTGCCCGATGCAAGTAGGTGACCGTGTCGGTGACGAAAGGAGCGATGGACGAGGCATATTCCTAAAATAAAAATGTTTATAAGGAGAAGCAGTGTTGCACAAAAAATGTTGCTTAATTTAAAAATGTCACTCTATAAAAAGTGAACCCTTTAAAAAGTATTTTGTTAATTAGTCATGCCTACACGGCCTTTCATGGTTATTGTTTTTATGCCACATGGGTGCTATTTATGTGTGGTTCTCCTTAAAAGATATGTTATTGTAATATAGGGGGGTCCAAAAGCCCTTGACACGTTTCAAAATAGTACAGAATAGAATAGGAAATATAAGAGAAGGGAAGCGAAGAGAACGTTAGCATAGTATTGTATCGCCTAGTATATTAGTGAATTGAAATATACTGTTTTTTTGCTATACTGCACAATACTTCATTACAATACAGTATAATACAATGTTTTATTATGTCAGGGGTCCACTAAAATTAAACATTAAAAAATTGAAAATTCGAAATAAACGAGTATAATAACACTAGCCCCGTATTGATCTCCATCAAATAACTAAATACATGTTCATTTAGAACCAGTTCAGGTATATTTTTTCAATATTCACTTTGAAAAAAAAATTGTAGCCTCCGTCGGGGCTCGAATCCGTGACTTATTGCTCCGAAGTATCTCGCGCTACCGACTAAGCTCTAAAGGCGCGTCTTGCAAATATTTTTTTAATGCTTTTCGTACAATAATTCTTTTAAATGCATTTGTAATACAAACCATTGATATTTATGAGATGAACGCATGATTCATTAGTGTTCCGGTAAATTCTCTTGCTTTTGATATCTATCTTCTTAAGATGCATCGCGTGTAAGAGGCATAGAGATTTATACTATAGAAATAATATATATAAATGATGATTATTTCTTACTTTTAAGTCTTTGAAACTTATTATGAAAAAATATATGGAGTTTTATATGCTATAAAAGGCTTTTAGGAACATCTAATGAAAAAAAATGAATTTCTTTCTCCAAGACAATATGAAGAATGTAGAGCATACAATATTTTTGTAATAATATGTTATTATATGCGTAACTAAATACATGTTCATTTAGATTAACTGATTGTGTAAATTGCAAAAAAAAATTAAGTGCTTGCTTTGTATTGTTTAACTTCCTTTTCAATGTCCACATTTAAATTTGGGTGTTGATTCATGAAGGTATTCAATAGATTTCTCAACCTAGAAGAAAAACATAAACTTTAGATACGTTCAGATATACAAAACAATATTTTGGTTTGCCACAGCACTGTCAATTTGGCATATTTAACCAAGGTTATATAAAAAGGTAAATAACAGAAGGATTACAAAAAAATAACACAACTCTTCAACTCTACATATCCACAAACCATTCGACATGTCATTGTAAAGAGGGCATTCACTCTGAAGTTTGGCCTACAGTGGATAAAGGCATTCAGCTGGTAATCAGAGGATTGCTAGTTCGTGCCTGTTACGGTGAACTTGACATAGAAAAGTAAAACAGTAGTGATCTTGCAATCGGAGGGTTGCCAGCTTAGCTACAAAAATACCAATAAAGTCGTTCAGAATATCCAACAAATTATACTGGCGTGTATACGGGACTGGTAAACGTTAAGTCTGATCAGGATCCAATGTCCTGACGCCTATTAAGGTTGCGCCGGGTGCCTTCTCAAGTGTTGTCCAAGTAACCTGACCATGGTTAAAAAATACGAGGCATAGTTCCCGGGTCTTTCCTTCAAGATAGACCCCGAACCGTCCATAATAGTCCACTGTGCAGCTCTAATGCGACGTTAATTAACCATCCCTCTCTGATGTTTAATTTGTATAGCAAGAAATGCCCATAGAAGTTTTTTTTATTTCTAGGGTTAATACATTTTTTAGTGAAATCCGGATATGCCGGAATCGAAGGGTCTTGGTGAGATTAAATTATAGTGGTATAAAATTCTAATAGCTGCCTACCAACGACCCTCCTTCATAACACAAGAACCGAGTGTGAGGAAGTGAAAAAAAAAATATGAAGTCAGAATGCAAAGAAGATAGCATTTTTAATTTATGGCAAATTAAAATTTCATTAATGAAAATTAAAATAAAACAAAACAGCCAAAACTTTAATTTTCGGTTTGAACTGGGCTCTTGATAAGGAGATTCGTATACTTTCCCATCCACTATTTCGGTAGATACTTTTCGGATAAAATTATTTTATTCAGGATAGGACTATTATTTTTTTACTTTTTTCATAGAATTGTGGACAGGATAAAACGGAATTCGCTGTGACGTTCAGCAGTTCTTTTACAACTGGATGGCCGAGGATGGCAGAAGAGAGGTCGCATCAAAAGTGTGTAAACATTGGAATGACTCAATTTTTTCGAATACGTCATATTTTCACTATACAACCAACTTTCACTATCGCCGCGTTCATTGGAGTAAATTCGGACATTTTGAAGCTGCGGACACTAGAGCGGAAGTGGGCTTGAAATCAGGACTGTCCGGGGAGAATGCGGACATATGGTAACCAACGCCATTTTTTTCTAAACAATACGAACAATTCAACCAATACAAATTTTCTAAATACCAAAAACCTGTAGTAATGACCATCCATATAATCAAATATAATGGCGAGTTATAGTGAAATTTATTCTGACCTTAACTCCAGTTCGAGGCGGTTTTGATGAAAAAAAGTCCTATCTGACATGTATATACTAAAAAGGCCCTAAATTCATGAGGAATTGTGCATAGGAAAAATGGTAAACTTACTCGGTAAACGAAGATATAACTAACACCAAAATAAAATTTTGTACATGCAAACGGCAATAGCCCAATTGCGGCCGAAGCGGTGCAGGTTTACCATATTTTCAAAGAAGAAAACATTTGTTTGTCGCCTAGACAAAAGGTTGCCATGGGCCGCAATTAGAACTTTCAAATGTAAACAACTCTGTTTTTAGACAATAAAAGCCTTTAAAAGTAGCAAAACTTGGATGTTAGGTGAAAAATTGGGTATTCTGTCTTGTAAAGTTTTGCTTTTAAGAGTTAGGGCCCTTTCCACAAAGGCAAAAGGATCATCAAACTAAAATTGACCAAAAAGACATTCCAACACAATTGGTGTGGTACATTCAAAAATGGCGACCTAAAATTAAAAAAAAATTCAGCCAACACTCTCGTGGTGTCTCCTGGGTTCCGAAAATAGGTTAACCAAGAAATTTATGATAGTAGCACGATGAGTACAGATGGATGGTTTTCATCGCAATCCTGGCGTGGACCTCATACTGACATCACTGACGGTGAGTTGCGTCAAGTGCAGTTACACAAAAAATACTTTGGGGAGGTTGAAACAAGAAATTTCCTAATTTAACGATGGGAAATTCTCAACTCAACTATTCGAAATTCCCAACTCAACAGTGCTGAAAATTCCCAGTTCCAACTTATTGACAATTTTTTTAATCTTATTTTATATATATTTTAGTAAACAGTTCTCTCACAAGCATTGATGTGGTGCACCCATATTCCAATGCAGTGTTCGTTCTGAGGTCTAATTTAAATGTAATATTACAAGTTGGACAATTTCTAATCTTCCCTAGTTTTCATTTGTTAATAATATTAATTTTCTTCAGGCATACATTTTTCCGACTCGGGGTTTTTAGAAGTAAGTTGAAATTCCCAACTTTCAGGGTTTCCAGATTATTGGGGTGAGTCGACACCCCCAATAATCTGGAAACCTAATCTTCCCTAGTTTTCATTTGTTAATAATATTAATTTTCTTCAGGAATACATTTTTTCCGACTCGGGGTTTTTAGAAGCAAGTTGAAATTCCCCACTTTCAGGGTTTCCAGATTATTGGGGTGAGTCGACACCCCCCCCCCCCCCCCCCCAGAGACAAAAGTCACTGTTAGAGATGGAATCTGCCATTTTAGAATATAAAACAAGTTGTGCATTTAAAAAAAAAGTTACATATTATTTCACTGCATAAAATAAATCACTCACTTCCCCTCGAACACCGCGAAGTCTCCGAGAAGGTCAGCCAGGCGTATGCCGCTGCGACTCACCTAAATGGAAACAAGGTCAAGGAACAAGAACGTTACTTAAAGCCAAGGATAGTACTTAAAGCCAAGGACTATATATATATAAGGTATGCTCGTTCACGCGCTTTCTGACGGAAGGCGGGGAAAGCATATTTTTGACGTCATAGTGACGGCTAAATCCGCCTTCTGTGGGCGTGTCTAATGCTCTCGTTTGTACAGTCGTTTTAGGAGTCTACAGAGCAAACTTAATTTAACAAGAATTCTTGTTTGTAACTAATCATTAATTTATTTAAAAGAAAACAGTTGAAATTGGCTTCAAAAAACAATTTGAATCGATTTGCAGAGTGGTTTAGTTATTAAAATATCCCGAAATCAATTTTAACCAATGGTTCGTGAGGTGCTGCCATCTATTCATTTTTTTGTGAACATTTAAAAGTGATATTCGCTAATTTTATTTATAATTTGCTGAATTTTAAGAAATTAAATTATATTTTAAGGATTGCATTTAGTATGTAAAAATTGCAAAAGCTTTGCTTAATAAATTAGGCGTATTACAATAATATGATCTGCCACGAGAGCATGTCCATGAATTTTGAAAGTGTAAAATGGGGGTCGAAACCATCAGGTCAATGCATTTGTATTGGACATATTAAATGAGTTACAATTTCAATCAAGTAAAATACTGGGACATAACAAAACAAGGACGGATTAGTAGTGAAGCTACCTGAACACAATTATTTACAGATATTTACATTATTTTGCTAATTAAAAATTAAATCACCAGTTGTTACCCAACCGGGGATCGAACCTAAGTAGCAATGCTTGAAACACCCAGCCAATGAGAATGATCAAAAACCCATAGTAAGGCGGAGCAAAAAGGATTTCAAAAATGTGTTTTCTTGCCCACTTTCAAAAGCGTGAGAACGAGCACACCTTCTATTATTATGTAACCACTTTCCTTAACTTAAAGCAGTAAATGTGGACCGGGTAAAAAGCCAGAGGGCAGGGTATCTTGGAATGTATATATACACTGTTAAAAATAGGTACTCAAAAATAAGTAAAATGTACTAATTTTTTATTACATTCAATGCTTATCATAGCTTCAAATACATAAGTTTCATTTTTGAAAAATACATATACTCACAGCTGAGTAAAATTAATCAAAAGAGCAATTGCTTGCCTACATAAGCTGCCTTCATAAATCACTTTCAATAAATTTAAACAATTACAACCTGGACTTACCGGGAATCGAACCCAATTCGTCTACCTGATGTCGTCTGCACCGGGTCCAGGGGTTTATTTGCTGTACTACCAGAGCGACGTGAAGAAGTTATAAACAAAAGTAATGTTAAAAAGGCGTGGCAAAGGAATGGGAAGTAAGATAATTGAGTCGTAATAACTCAGTTTCTATTTAAGCAATCGACATCAAATAATGTGAAAAAACATCTTCTGAACAACTATTTTAAGTTTGGCAGGTCGCTTTGTTAAGATGGCTTGAACAGAAGCAGATATTAGCAATATTAAACCATACCGCTCATATTTGCGAAAGTGCGATTATTTAAATTTGAGTACATCATCGCACATTTACGATACAATTGTACGCAAAGAAAAACGAGTACGTCCATGTACTCATTTTTAAGCATATTTTTTTACAGTGTGCCCTTGCTTTGGGTAAATAACAAAAGTACGAGTAATCGACAACATGTCACTCGCGGTGCCATTCAGAACAGAATGAATTGTATTACCACATGACATGCAGTTGAAGAAAAAAAAAAGAACAAAATGAGTTGAATCTTACTTTGGAGGAGTAGGCGGGACCGATGCCGCTCTTCGTGGTGAGAATGCTGGAAAGAAACATTTCGAATTACTATTGACCTCTGACTCTTGTGAAACAGACTCATACACTTAAAAGGAAATACAAGGAGTAAAGTATTTCATGTAATGCAGTTATCACACAGTGGCGGCCCGTGGTCGAAAATGTTAGTGCAGCCGAAATCATGTGAATCCCCCCCCCCTCATCTTATTTTCCACAACCCATACACCAACGGAAATTCTTTTTTATTTGCTACTCAAATCAAAGTTTCCTTTCGATTTTTACAAAATGCAAACATGCGAAAAAATATAGAAAACACTTACTTATTTTTTAAATTAAAGCAATCTTCCTTTCTTTTAAACATACGAATCAATCAATTTTAATATTAACTTAAATAACAAAACAACAGCAGGACCATGTCCTGAAACAACAGCACACAGTAAATGTATCACGAAAACCATTTCCGTTTGGAGATATTCTCGTAAGTTATCGTTCCACCCACCCATCCCAGCGTTTCACGGAGGAGCCAATCAGCATATCGAATCTCAAGTGCAGCTGAAACAAGAAAATTCATTTCGGCTGTACCTTCTCACAAATGCAGTGCATTAGCATGGGGAGGAATCTCCATACTACGTAGAGGTTGCCATGGCAACGATGTAGCTGATTTCGAATTTCGGTTTTTAGCTGCAGATTTGATTGAATGGAGTTTTTCCCCTCCTGAATTGTACATTACGGTAACAGGCTTGATATTTATCGGAGATTTCGCTTACTACCGTAGAAATTTAATTTTCAATTATAATCTTCATTTAAGATAATTAGTAAAATATATGATTTTAGTTTTAAAATACTGAATTTAGGTGCAGCCCGGCTGTACTTGCTATAGTGGACGAGCCACCACTGATCAGTAGCTTATTGCTCTAAACATTAATGCAGTGTATCTGTATAGATAAACATATTTTTCAATTCAATCTATAATGTTTAAACCTGAATTTTATTAGATATATTATAAACACTTTCAATAGGTAACTGTTGTTCTTTCAGTGTTGACGTACACCCTGCCATTATACTACTATTGCCAGTGGCGGCGATTCGAGGGTGCGGTTGACAAAGGAAAAATTTTGAACCCCAACTTCCTCCTACTACCACAGGCACGTAGGTGGGGGGGGGGGGTGAAGGGGGTTCAGGAGGTTCAAAACCCCTCCCATTGAAAGTCAAGTGAAATTTTTTTAAACGAATGTAATATCGTTATTCTTTTTTAAAAAATTCCACATCTTCAAAATAAAATAATTTTTTTATCTAAATTGAGGAGCATTGTTTTTAGATTTCCAGACAGACAGCTGTTAACATAATTCTTTGGCGCCTCATATCTACTCATTCTTTTTTTATTTTTGGAAAAAGAAATAGCATATATTTACATAGAAAAATGCAACTGTATGACCTTCAATTTTAAAAATAGATCAAACCCTCTTCTTTTATCTACGTCTATCTGAAACTTTTTAATTAAAATAGTCTCCGGTCCTCTTAAAATGCGTTAAAATGTAATATTGTGTAATCTATTGACGCCGAACTAACGTAATATATAGGCCTGTAGATAGGTGGGAAGGGGAGGTCATGAGGTTGCCATAAATGTCTTTGGTTTGATCTTCGCCTGCTCTGCTTTTAGCAAAATAAAGCGAATTGTGCAAAATTCAGTTTTAAATTACTTAAATAAAAAGAACAAATGTGGTGTTGAACATGACAGCAGCAGCAACACAAGCACTATTGTTTCCATTCAAGAAAGCTTATCTGTTTATTCGCAATCTACGCCACAGAATTTTCAACATCATGCAAGTATATGTTTAAAGATACCATTTTCTTGATTTTTAACATTTATATATATCATATTTCGAAATCTTTTATATCATTCATATTATGCGATTGTAATTCAACTTAATTTAGCATTAATTGTTCAATTTATAATTTAATTTCAAATTATTATTGGAAAATTCATTTGTATTTCAGTAACCATTGATATTTATAAATTTCGACTATTATTGCACTTCACAAAATGTGAAAAGAGGCTACAGTTTAAGTTAATCGTGAATAGATTTGTTTTGAAAACTTTAGTTTAAATATCGATTTATTCGGACACGGATGGGATGTTTTTGCTTTTCCCAAAATATCCATTTAAACAGAATAGTAATAATTAAACGACAATGAGACCCTGTGATTATTATTATGATTTTGGTTTAGAGTTTTACAAATCCGAGTTGGAAAATATTATGCCCGAAGAGAATTACTATTATTAGCAAATGAAAGCGAGGGAAATTTAGAAATTGCCCAACTTGTAAGATTACATTTAAATTAGACCTTTGAACCGACACTGCATTGGAACATGCGTGCAACAAACCAATACTTTTGAGAAAACTGTTTAATATTACCTAATTTATAAAAAAGTTGAAAATGTCGACGAACAGAAACTGGGAATTTTTAGCACTGTTGAGTTGGGAATTTCGATCGTTAAGTTTGATTTGAAATTACGTCGCACTAGAGCTGCATATGGGACTACTGCCGACGGTTCAGGGTTCATCTCGAAGGATTAGTTTGGTTTGGTTAATTAACGTCGCACTAAACCTGCACAGTGGGCTATTGCGAAGGTTCGGGGCCTATCTCGAAGGAAAGACCCGGGAACGATGCCTCGTATTTTTGAACAATGGTCAGATAACGAGGACAACACCTAGCTGGCACCCGGCGGCGTAAAGTTGGAAATTTTGTTTTTTAGTTTGGTTTCGCTAATTAACGTCGCACTGGAGCTGCACATTGGGCTATTCACGACGGTTCGGGGTCTATCACGAAGGAAAGACCCGGGAACACATACACATTTCTACACGCACCTCGTCATTTTAGAACCATGGTCAGATGACGAGGAAACGCCTGAACTGGCACCCAACGCCTTTAATAGACGTCGGGACTTTAGACCCCGATCAGATTTATCGTGCACCAGTCCCGTATAAACGCCGTTAATTTTTGCGGATGTTCTGGACGACTTTTCTAGTATTTTGTAGCGAAGCTGGCATCGGAAATTTTGAATCGTTAAGATGGGAAATTTCTTAATCGTTACCACACATATTTTATAAGGAATCTCAAAGTTTAGGAGGTTGGGAGAGGTGTTTGTTGATTTTTGTGGGGTTAAGCATCCCCCCTCTAGGTGAGAGGGGACATATGCCTAAAGAAATTCGTTTCTCAGCCACTGAACCCCATGAAATATTCAGTCACTAAACCCCCAAAAAATCTATACCCACGTGCCCACACTATTATACAGTTTGGAAGTGTATTTTTCTTAGGGTCCCAAAAGTCACACCACAAATGTAGAAATGTAAATGCTGCACAAAATTTTCTAGGGATTGGAAGGATGGGGAGAAAAAGTTTCCCACATTTCTTTTTCAACACTGACACAAATGGAAAGGATACCTATCAGCTTGGAGGTCGGTCAATAAGTATGTTAATTAGATTCTTTGCAACAGTCCGTATTCTTCCAAAAAAAAAAATGGGAAATAATCGGAAATGGGTTAATAATCGATATTCAGTGAGACCGCTGATAGCGCCTGCTAGCTGGCTGAAAATTCGGGAGTAAATGCCTGTCTCGAAATATATACAAGATACATGAAACTTTTCGATTACAAAATTTTAGAGCATCATCGATTTAGAGAATAAAAACACAATACGTATATAAAAGCTATGAAATATACGCATATGAATGAATAGTGCAACGCTCGATGTTTTTTTTACCTCGGGACCTCTCGGAATATCGCCTATCTGGTTGGTATAAAAGAGAGTTCCCGAAACCGAACAAATGAACGTTATACGCAGTCCATTCATTGTAAACAAGATATAATTTTCCTACTAAATCGATGATGCTGTACAATTTTGTAATTTACTAGTTTTCAAACTAGGCACGCCAATTTCCGACTTTCCTACTTTTTCGTCAAAAAGGACGAAAGTTTCTTTAAAAAATGAGCATGCATCTTTAAGAGTGCGCATGTTCGAGCACTACAAAAATTTGCATCGCAATGTAGATCTGCATAGAAAATATAGCATAAATATTAATGTGTGAGAGAGATACCTTTTTTCCCCTCTTTCTTGCTCCTGAAGACCATCTACTGTCACATGAAAATCGAATACTGTCAAAAAAAAGTACAAGTTTTAGAAAAAATTAAACCTCATCACATAATGTTAAAAAAATTACAATCTAAAATAACGTATAATTAAATATGTGACCTTCCTCTCGTATCGAAGGTCAGGTGTGCACAATTTTAGCAAACTCAGAATAAAATGGTAGATTTGTATAAAAAAATAAGGATTAAACGGATATCCGGTAACTATCTGGTATCCGGCTGGGTTTTAACTATCCGTTAATTATCCAATATCCAGAAGTAAAGTGTCGGATATCCGGATAAATAAAATCTCGGAGATTTTTTTTGTGACGATCAATTACGTTTGAATTTTTTTATATATATAAATTTTTACCTGCAAAGTCCTTAAAAAAACCAATTTTTTTTTACAAATTTTAACTTCAAAATTCTATCAAAAATTATTTTTTTTAGCGAATCGTTATGATGGAGGATCATTACATGTAACAACTAACATAAAGTTGAATTAAAAAATAAATTTCTCAAAAGTTTAAACAAACTTGACTTTTAATATTTGCAATGAAAGCAGTGGCGTAGTGGGTTAGAACCCTCCCCCATGGCCAGATTAAAATAAAAATTATATTTTTGAAGAAGAAAAAAAACGAAGGATTTTTTTCTTCCGATTTCTATAGAGAAAACACACATCGCATTTCCTGGTCTACCCGACATGTGTCTCCTGCTCCCTTCCCTTCTGTCCCCTGAAGGGAGGATTTTAAGGAGTCCAGTGGTCCAACAACCTTAAAGACAGAAAATTCGACTTTCTGTGGGGGGACGGGACATGGGGTAGTTGGTCTGTATGATTGTCTTGACTCTCACTATTCTACCTCAATCTACGTGACATTTGCTTAACACGGGTTTAAAGATGTCTATTGGTATTTAGTTGGCGAGATAAAAGATAACTGTAGGTTGTTTGTACGTGTAAAGGGCAGGGCCTGATTACCGAATAGACCCAGGAAGCCCGGGCTTACACTTTATATTTTTGAGAGGCCCTCAAATTATGCATTTTATATAAATATTTAACAACACTAACATAGTTCGCTACTAAATTTACCTTAAAAAAGTGGCATTACTAACTCTAACAAAATAAAAGTTATCCCTTGTGTTAAATGTGTTCGAATATTGGAAAAATAATCAAAAACATACCGATTATTAGGAATATTTTCATTACTTACTAATGTTTATTAAATATTATTTATAATATGTTTCGTTGCTATCCAGGGGCAAGGATTTTAGTGCATGGAAAAGCTCGATTTGATGTTCTAGGGTTTATATGAGAGCAATGGGGCTCCCATTTAAAGGCAGGTTTCCCTTGCTTTAATGTCTTAATCGGGCCCTGGTAAAGGGTTACTTTTTTTAAACCTTGAAATGGGGCGGCAGTTGAGCCGGAATTCACAATGCATCAATCCATAAATTGTTTGCTTTGAAGTAAGGTATTTTCCCTGAAAAGACCCATTCATCCCCTACGTGCTTTAAGAAAGGATTGTAAATGATTCCTGTCAAAAAAATTACGCCTCTAATTTGTGATCCTCTTCGCTCCCTCACAATGTCGGTGGAATTTTTTCCTCTTCTCAAAAATCAGTTTTTTGAGAGGTTGTATGTCTCTCATTTGCCATTTGAATTTGAAAATCACTCCACTACTGCATTTGCTTGCTAACCTTATCTGAATTACCCTTTTCACGGTATGCTGCCATAAAAACATAAACTATTGGAAGATTCAAGAGAAAAGAAAGGAGCATCGTGCAAAAAATTAGCTGATATGTTTAAAGTATGTACTCCTTTTCTTATTGAAATATTTTTTGTTTATTGGGATTATCGTTGAAAATACATAAAAACTAACTAAGTTTTTATTCAATTACATTGACAAATTAGTTTTTTGTCACTCAGACGTGTTACTTTTCACGCGGAAACGCACTTTTCCGCTTTTTTTTTAATTTGGGTTTTGATTATTCCCTAGATTGATGCACATTGGATTGAAAAATTTTATGGTGGATTATTAAAAAGTTATATTTAACTATTATAAATACTAAGGCACATAATGGAAAAGTTGGCTCTATTTAAGAAGGGTGGGGTCAACAGATTCTTGTTTAAATCTGTGTTCATAACCATTTTCTGGATTTTTTTCTGCGGCACTGCATGTCGTACTGATGTTTAGGCAAGAACTTTTCCTACTTCACAGATATTACAAATCAATGTTTTTTTTTTATAATAATATTTTTTTATACAGTTATTTGACTTTTTTTACGAGCAACGCCATTTTTCGTTACGATTTTGCCGCAACGCGCCGTTTTGCTGCGTCACGCAACCAATGAAACATCCTCCCCCATGTCACGTCACAGGCATGCATGATAAAATTAACCGGAAAATATTGATTATTATTCTGTTATTTTTAGTTATATAATAAAGAATTATTTACAAATTTAAATTTACTACTTAAAAATTATTATTATTAATTAAAACTTTTTTTCACTTTCCGTTCTTTCTAGTGTGTATGAAAACATTTTCATAAAAAAGAAACTGCCGGATATCCGGCGAAATCCAGTTCGGATATCAGGTTTCCGGTTTGGAATGTGCGTCAGATATCCGATATAAGGCAAACCAATATCCGGTTCATTCCTAATAAAAAACATACATACCCACAGGCAGTCTTCTTTATATAGATAAATCATTTTATCAGATTTTTCTATTAATTTAGGAAGTTATATGCGTGCCCCTTCCTCTGCATCCGTCCTTTTTGGTAGTCTATTATTGAAGAACTTTTAAATGCGTCGTTGCGTAGGGTGCGGAATTGAAGGATAAATGAGAAAAACAAATAGTAAACGTAGTTATTAAGTTAAAAGATAATTAAAATGGTAGTTTTTATGTAAATATGAAGGTGGTGGGAGTCTGTGAAAGGGTATAACAAATGATTTGGGATAAGCAAATTAGTTAACCAATTGAAAGGTAATCGTAATCCTATTTTTGAACTTTCAAAATAATTTATAAACTGTATATTTTTTTCACGACATTCTTATTTCGAATATGTCCCAAAGATGTCATTTAGAAGATTCTTAGTAATAGAGAGATACAGGGATATTAGAGGAAGATCAGGTGTAATTAGTTTTCTCTCTCAATCTTATAATTTCAAGCCATAAAATGGTATATTTCGATTCTAGAGGCAATTTTGTGACACAACAGATTTCACGTAGATGACGTCAAGGTCAACCAAAGCATTTGATGACCACTATATCAGCCTGGTAGTGCATAGAAACTGTCAAAAAACAGCTAGATAATTGGTTTAGACATCGTAGTAGCCAGTAGAACGCATGTGAATTAAAATAGTGTGTATTGCAAGTTGCATGAAAGAGGTATCTATGTTATCTTACCAATGGTTTGCGTGTGCTTAACTTCTGCTTCTAGGTACAAGTGTTCAAAATGATTCAATGTCCAATCCACGTAACATATTGCAGAAATTACCCTTGGAAATTTTTCTCACTGATGAATCCAGTTATAATCTGAATCGCGTTTCTGGACAAGTTTTTAAATTTAGATACCCCAGTAATCGCAGAAATCCAATAAATGGGCTTGAAAACCATGTTTTCGATACTGTCATGTAATGAAATATGAAGGTGTTTTCCTAAACGGAAGCACTAATCCCCATTTGTGTGACAGTGGCTCAAAAACTATCTAGAGGTATAGTGACAAAGTTCTCGAACTCTATAATGAGTGACTTTTCCCAGAACATGTTTGACTACATTTCCGTTTAATAGATGACACAAGCCGAGTACATCGAAATCGTTTGATGGGAGACTATGAGAAAAGAGTACTATAACATTTTGCAACATGTTCAACAGACCTGAATACGATCGAACATGTCTAGGACATATTGGGGAGTGGAATTCCTCAACACCAGCACCCTCCTAGGACTCTCCGGGAGCTGAGATGTTTCTTTTTACATGAGTGGCCATTTAAATCGTAGGACATGAACAACATGCAATTGTAAATATTAAACAGCACTTCTTGTGCTATATATTCGTTCTAGGTAGTTAAACTTTATATTGATTGCTTTGGACAGTTAGATGACTGCATCAAAATTTGCCTTTTTGGTTGCCACCATAATTTTTTTATTTATGATGTGTCATTGTATAATATGACACAAGCATTTTATCAAATAGTAAAGTTTCTGCCAAATTGTATTACATTCGGTTCAGTACTTTTTCAGATATACCCGATTTTGTTAATTATCCTTTAATTTTGCACACCAGCAGTGTATTTTATAAAATGTATAGCTCATTCAACCCCAAAAAGGATTTGTGCCTTGTGCACAATGCAAAGCTTCAATTTTAAACATATTAATAAGAAATGTAATTTAAACATAGATAAAATTCAGAGCCGAAAATGCTTTGTCATTATTTACGGTTTTCAAGAAAGTCAAAGGGTAAGTTATACCTATATGGGATCGGTCTGAGAGAAACAAACGTCCTTCAAAATTGGCCAAGCCCTTGTTTTCGTTTCTCTTAATTTCTTCGAAAAACTGACGTAAGTTGACTACAACACCGTTTCCTGAAAAATTAAAAAGGCAAAATTAAAATTTTAACAACTACCATAGAATCTAATGGAATTTAAGCTGTCGAATGACATATATGTATCTTCTTCCATGGAAGATATCAAAAATGGATCATAGAGATCAAGAAATCTAAATTAGGTGAGCGAAGATCTCTTAGCAATCAATACATTGTTAATAAGTAAATGAGTTACAAATACAATGCAATGCAACTTACCACAGAGTGAAACGCACTGTTCATTAACAATTCCACAAGGTACAAGTTTAAAGTAATAGTACGCGCCATCTATGACCACAGTGTGACCAGCATTGTTGCCACCCTACAATACGAATTTAGAAAAAAAAGCAAATTACAAATGTTGTTATAAACAAGAATAAATAAAGGTTTAAGGCCTTATGAGCTTCTCGGTGATTCGAGAATCCATACCACGTGGTATGAGTTACCGAATCACCGAGCAGCTCGCGCGCGTTTTATTCGTTCGATAAAATGGGCCTTAATCAACCCCTTGTTCCCATCTCGCACGCCGTAATCAACAGAAAGGTCGGTCAAAAGTTGGTTTATTGTTTGGTTGGTCAACTCAATCAACCAAACTGCTAGTTCGGTGTATCGGAGGGAAAACGTGGTTGCTAATGAGGAAAAGCGCAAGGACGTATTTCCCAGCTTTATGCCACGCTCCCGGAAAACAGAAGATGAGTTTGTTTCGTTAATTGTAAGATATGGACGCCTGGACAAGGTATTGAATTGAAGGAAAGAAACGAGTCAGAAGCGTAAATGTATCAGATTCCAATACGGTTTGGTTTAATTAACTTTGGAATAGAACTGCACAGTATTTGGCAACGGTTCGGGGTCTGCCACGAAGGAAAGATCCGGGAACTCTGCCTCGTAACATTGAACACACTCTTTATGCCGTTAGTCTAGCTGGGTTTTTTTTGTTTGGTTTTTGTTAATTAACGTCGCACTAGAGCTGCACAGTGGGCAATTGGCGACGGTTCGGGGTCAATCTCGAAGGAAAGACCCGGGAACACATACACATTCACACACACATTCATACATGCACCTCGTTATTTTAAAACCATGGTCAGATGACGAGGAAACACCTGAACTGGCACCCAACGCCTTTAATAGACTTCGGGACTTTGGACCCCGTTCAGATGTATCGTGCACCAGTCCCGTATACAAGCCAGTATAATTTTGTTGGATATTCTGGACGACTTTCTAATATTTTTGTAGCGAAGCTGGAAACCCTCTGATCGCCAGATAGTCCAGCTGGTGATGTTCACTTTGGGATCGATATTTTGATCACTAGTCTCACTCGATGTTGTGGGCGAAGGGGTTAAAGTATATTGCATTTTTCGTAGTTTCATTATTGCCCATTCTGTCTTATCAATCAAAATAATAATGAAATAATCTTTCTTGGAAAAAAGTATATCCGACTTTAAGGAAAATGAGCTAAAAGGTAATTTTTTTTTTTAATTTTACGAACGAGTCGAAAAAACAGAATTATTGAATATTATACTTATTGTAACTTTTTAAAATCGGCGCCAAAATTTAGGTATGATTTTTGTAAATTGGCACCAACTTCAAAAAGTTGTAAAAAGTATAAAATTGGTATTCCAAAATTAAAATTTGTCAACTCGTTCGTAAAATTAAAAAAAAAATTTTAGCGCATTTTCCTTAAAATCGTTTTTCCTTTTTTCTAGAAAGATTATTTTATTTTTCCCTTTTTGGTTTTTAATTTAGCAGGGGTGTTGGCCCCCTCTTATTATTCACCAAGAAATTCAAGTAGCAACTTCTGCTCAACAATGTATATTGTAAAACAATGCCAATAAATGCTGGTTAAATGAAATGTCATTTTTGAACAATTTCTGTTAAACAATGAAAATATTATGAAATCGGATTAACAGTCTAAAAAATTTCCGGAAAATCGACATTTCCGGATGTATAACAGCCGGATAACCGATTATTTTTGCAGATTTTGCCTAAGTGGATTTTTCTCCATCCAACAAAAAAAGAATTTTTGAAAGAGGACAATATTTTTTTTCAAACGGTCCGATTAATTGAGAATTTCAGAGTTAGTTAAATGCCGGATAACCCGATATTTTTTTCAAATTGCTCCCAAGTGAAACATCATCTATCCAACTAAAAACAATTATATCTGAACTAGAACCGAAATCCTGCGATAACATACATAAAAAAATACATAACGGTCGAATTGATAACCTCTCTCCTTAGCGCGCGATTTGGCGGTTTTAATTTAAAATTTCTGGCTATTTTATTTTGGAGCTTCGTTTGGCGTGCTGTTTTGTCGGTTAAAATATAATAATAACAAAATTCCTTTACAGAATTAAAAATAAAATTAAAAAATATTTTACTATTGATTGAAGGTTGCCGGAATGTGTAAATTTCGCCACTTTTTTTCCTTTTTTTTAATTGGTAAGCGATTTTTGATGCAAACCTTATCTGCTCTTCCCCGCCAAGATAATATTTTGGATTAGCTTAAATTCATGTTACACATGACACTTCACAGTGTTCTTTCGTCCGTTGGCGGCATTTAACTCATCTAGATAACAACATAAAAGGTTTTTTTCGTCGGAATTTACAAATACCAGTTAAGTGATTGCGTAGAAATTCGTATATGCCAACACCGACTCAAATACAAGGCCATGCCTCTGATTTCTGACGTCACCATGAGTAGGCTGGAATTCTCCTTTCCCGCTGTGTCAACACCGACTCAAATACAAGGTCATGCCTCTGATTTGTGACGTCACCATGAGTAGGCTGGAATTCAGGAGAATTGGTATTTCGAGTAGATGAATAAAAATTTTTCTTTAGAAAGTGTTACGTTGCCTAAACATTATTTACCTTACCTTTGCATTTCATTAAAGATTTTTAAATATATATGCCCAAAAAAATACTCACATTAGCATGAAAATAAAAGTATCAAAGACCAAATTAACAAAAATTCCTTATTGAACTGAGCGTTTATATACAGTTATGCAATTTTATATGTTATCACCTTTTCCACAACTTTGATCTCTTTTTTCAATGTCTCAATTTTTTTAGACTTTTTTCAATTTGAATTTTTTTATATAATTTTTTTGCCTGCAATAGTTTTTTAATAATGATTTTGTGGCTGAAATTAATATTAGTTTTAAAACACTCTCAGAACTATGGTCCGCTTCACATTGATCATCAACAAAAAAAAATTCTTTACACTTTATTAATTCCAAAGTTTTTTCAACCACAAATGAGCGGTGATCAGTTATTTGTAAAAATTTGGTCTCATTTTCTTTTAAAAGCAATTTTTGCATAACAATATAATTGTAACTTACAGCATTTACAATATCTGCAGATGGGTAAATTAAACCACCTCTATCCAGAGATTCAATTAATTTATATGTATAGTTTCATTTTAAGGTCTCGTCAATAATCATTTGATTTGAACAATATTTACAATTTATTTTTTTCATCGCCGAATGAGCACAATATCCGAAAAGGAATACAATAATCGGCATTGAATTTTCAATGCCTTTAAATTCTTACTCACCAACATTTATGTAAAAATCCGAAACACAAGGACTGTCAGTCTGTATTAGTAATAAAATAATCTTTATAGAAAAGAGGAAAACCGACTTTAAGGAAAATGCGCTAAAAAGTAAAAATTTATTTTTAATTCTACGATGAGTTGAAAAATTGAATTATTGAATATTAATTTTATACTTATTACAACTTTTTGAAATCGGCGCCAAAATTTGGGTAAATTTTTTGTAAATTGGCACCAACTTCAAAAAGTCGTACTAAGTATAAAATTGATATTTTTTAAAATTGACAATTTTTCAACTCATTCGCAGAATTAAAAATTATTTTTTACTTTTTAGCGCATTTTCCTTAAAATCGTTTTTCCTTTTTTCTAGAAAGATTATTTTATTTTTCCCTTTTTGGTTTTTAATTTAGCAGGGGTCTTCGCCCCCTCTTATTATTCACCAAGAAATTCAAGTCGCAACTTCTGCTCAACAATGTATATCGTAAAACAATCCCTATCAATGCCAATAAATGCTGGTTAAATGAAATGTCATTGTTGAACAACTTCTGTTAAACAATGAAAATATTATGAAATCGGATTAACTGTCTAAAAACTTTCCGGAAAATCGACATTTCCGGATATATAACAGCCGGATAACCGATTATTTTTGCAGATTTTGCCTAAGTGGATTTTTCTCCATTCAACAAAAAAAGAATTTTTGAAATAGGACAATATTTTTTTTCAAACGGTCCGATTAATTGAGAATTTCAGAGTTAATTAAATGCCGGATAACCCGATATTTTTTTCAAATTACTCCCAAGTGAAACAGCCCTTATCCAACAACAAAAATATTCTGCAAATATCTGAAGTAGAACCGAAATCCCGCGCGAACATACATAAATTTTAAAAAAAATACATAACGGTCGAATCTATAACATCTCGACATGGTGCGCGATTTGACGGTTTTAATTTAAAATTTCTGGCCATTTTACTTTGGAGTTTGGGTTGGCGCGCTGTTCAGTCGGTTAATAACAATTGTATTATAATAATAATTGTATTAGAAATAACGATGTCAAATACTTCCCTGGTTTTTTTTTAAACCAGTGATGTTTTAATACAATTTAAACCTGACACCTAACATGTTATAAATTTACATTAAAGAACGCAGATTAAATTATAAGCATAATCATAGATACCCTGGTGTAATATGTAGGAGTAAAGTCATCCCTGCGTGTGTGTGAATTACACGAATCCATTTTCTGCGCAACGTCCGATCTTTAGAATACGAAAACAGCTGAACTTTTGGTGTTTTCGTGTAATTTCCCTGACAATTGGGAACACAGCTTGTTTGTAAACAATAACTCAGATAATAAATAATAATCACAGAATAAAGCACACGGAATTGTCACCCATTTTGAGAAAACAAAGACAAACTTTAAAAAAACCACCGCAGCGAAGCGAAATCTTCGTATCTACCCTCTACCATGGCCTACTCGTGATGACGTCACTCCGGAAAAGTCACGTGACGAACTGTGTGCTCGAAGATTGCTATTTCATCTAATGTTAGGCTTATCCAGTTATGGATCCATTTTCAAATATTTTTTTTATTACATGAAATGAATTCCAGGCTCATATTTCAAATTGTTTTAAAAAATTTAAAACAATAATGGCATATATATTATGAAAATAAATTGCAGCCATTTTTTAATGTTATACCTATTGTTATGGCTGATAATCAAAATAAAATAAAAACCGTCAATTGAAATAAAAAAATAAGACATTTTTAATTTGTAACGTAACAATTTTAATATAACTTTAAATGATCGAATTACTAATCGGTACGCAACGCCAACAATTGAAGTTCAGCCTAATTTTCTGGCAGTTTTAGGTTATGGCGTCCTATAAACGAAAATTACAATGGGAAAGTGTACAAATCATATTCGACATAAATTTCAGCAGTAAATTTAGCAGAAAAATATTAAATATGTAAATGTACTTTAACGTACTTTTTACTTATTAAAAAACATAAAAGTATTTTTAAAAATTATCCGTTGACCCCAACGAAACGAAATTTTGTGGGAACATAATTTTCAGGAACATAAAACCAAAGTTGTCAACCTGACAAAATAATTTTCCACATTTTGGAAATTGTAAAGTAGTTTTCCCTTTTTGGAAGGTTTTTAAAAAAGTTCTAGGTGTGCATTTTTATTCTTTACCAAAATTTTAACTCATTGTAAAGATATAGCAAAAACAGTATACATGAAACAATTAGAATTTTAAAATATTGTAAATACATGTATTTTCATGAATTTAAAAATCGAGTGACTGAATGGAAAAACTGTAGAATTCTGGATATGATATCCCGTCTATGAGCATCAAAGGGTTTTAAAGTCAAATGTAACTTTGAACGAGTGTAGCTCTGGTACATTGGTCTGCTACAGTTAAAGTGGCTTTTCACTGTGATTGTAAACCTATAATCGAACTTTAAGGGAAGCCAGTTACAACGTGTTTGGAACATTCAAAATCAATCTAGCTTCCGTAAAGTTAATAAATAACTGTTTTGAAAGTTAGAGTCATGAACACTTACCTGACACCTGCACACCACATCGGAGTCACATGCCAGCATATCGACGACTTTGCCTTTTCCCTCGTCCCCCCATTGGGCACCCAAGACGACGGTGACTTTCTGCCGCATGTTCGTTTCCGATTATAGTCCTTTCACATTTGCGCCTCCTCTAAAAACCGTTGGTCCCGCTTCTGGAACAGTATGGGTATTGACGCGGATATTTCTTTTGGAAACTCTATTAAAAAAAAGTAAATAAAAGATAGAAATAATGTTGAAATATAAAAAAAGCTTTATCAAGATTAAATTTTTATTGTATAAAATAATGGCGTGTTTACAGAAGATCTTAGTGGGCTATAGCCCGATGGCATTGAAGCCACTACATTGTAGTTGCACCCTCCTCTCCTCCACCCTGACACAGCACTTTTGACTGACGATACTTAAACTCTTATGCAACTTTCTCTACAAATAGCCCAATTAGTTTTTATGGGAATTATTTTGTGGCAATAGTTTGCACGTCTTGAAATATAATAGAAACTTAAGTTCCTTAAGTGTTTAATGGGAGAGTTTTACGTGACGTATCAACATGGTAACTAACTAGTAGTTTCGATTTCTTCCCTACAGCAGACAATATTGCTTTTGTTTGTTGAGTCGCTACGCTTGCAATTATGGGAAAGTTTGTTTATAATATTTGTGTTTTCGAAATAAGTAATATTTTTATTCTATATATGAATAAATTTAAATACAGAAATACTTATATTATATTTGTATAAAATTAGAATTACAACAAAATACGGAAAAATACTTTTATTTCAACACATAATTTTAGATGCACTACATGGTGGTACACAAACACTTTACTAAATACAAAAAAATGGAGTAAAGTAACCCCCGTTAACGGTATCTGCACTGTTAAAAACAGGTGCTTGGAAATGAGTAAAATGTACTCATTTTTTAATACATTCGCTTCTTATCATTAGTCCTAGTCTCAAATTTGAAAAATGTTATGTACTCATTTTTGAGTACCAGCATCGAATCAATTTTGAGCACATTTAGTTTCATTTCCGAATATATATATGTGCTATATGTACTTATTTTTGAGTACATGCAGGGATCAATTTTAAACATTTATAGCTTCAAACTCAAAATTATATATGCGCTTTTTTGAGTAGATGCTGGGATCATTGTGAGGGATCATTTTTGAGTACATGCAGGGTACGAAAATTATGCCTTCAAACATAAGAACGATTTCAAATAAAACTTGACGGCTCGTCTCGAAACATCGATCTTTTGGTCCGATGTCAGGAGCGCTATCGATCGAGCCAACAATAACTCTTTGAAATCGTTTGCAATATACATTAGGGTTGGTCGAAAAAACTTTGCACTCCCCCCCCCCCCCTCCCTGAATCCGCAGATAAATTTGACTATAAAGATGAATTCAAAAATCTGAAATCTAAAATTCTTCATCTGTATGTGTATTTGTGTAAGTACATGTTCTACTAGGATAACTATTTCAGAAAATATTTTTTTTACTATAATAAGTGAAAAAAGTCAAATTTTACCCAAATTTCGAAATTTCAAGTGCGATGGGGAGGCAGAAGATATTATCCGATCCAAAAAATATTTTACAGCCTCTTTAATGGTCACCCTTTCCGCACTATTAGAATAACGATAACGAAAGAAACGTTTTTTCGACCCCCCCCCCCCCCCCCCCCCCCCCTAAGAACCAAAAATCAGCTGATGCATAATTCTCAAAAATGAGTATTATTTCTGACAGTCCTAGCGTCACAAAAATGTAGGCGTTTATTTATCGATTTGTGCAGTTCCTAGTTTGGGATCGGGACAGAATCTATCGCAAAATTAATATTGAGAAAGAATATAGATAAGAAATCTTGTTGAGTTCAATTAAAAATAACAACCGGGTCATTTTCAAATTCCAGTGCCATTTACCGTCCTAATAAAAAATATTTTCCCTATAGGTTGTATTTATCTTTTCAACTTTTTTCTTTTTTTGTACACATGTTGTCAAACAGTTGTTATTAAAGAAATACAAAATTGGATTATAATATTTAAATAAAAATTATGTATGTAAACAAATATGGTGGGGGAATAAAAAAAATATGGCTGTCCTAAACAGAAAATATAATTTGAATTCTGCAATAGAATTATTCCAATGCCAGATTTTTTTGTGTAGCATTTACAATTGTTTTAAATATTCTGTATTTTGTATTAAAGAAAGTTTTCATAATATTTAAAGACAAATTAAGCTTTTAATATATTTAATTCTTTTGTCCAGAAATGTGTGTCATGTGTGTTACCATACACTTTAAAACATATTTTTAAATCAAAATTTATATTTTCTGAATTGTAAAAGTTGTTTATCCATGCAGCAAAATTAGAGAGATAATTATAAGCAGCCATATTGAATTTCTTGTTGTTAGTAGATGAAGAAGGAGACCTTTTGTTGAAAGTATTTGTATTAAATGTCATGTTTGTTACCTTAATTTTTTATATAAATAATTTATATTTTTTTAATTTCTCAACTGATTTATTTAGCTAACAAGGTTATTTATCCAAACTAAATGTGTTGTTTATGTTTTGGTTTAGATATTCCATGTAAATAATTCTTCTTCTATGAAATGTCATGTCTGTTACTTGTCATGTATGTTACAGTCTATGGTAACAGACATGACAATTTGTTGTATTTTTTATAATAAAAATTAATAACCGATATTTTAAAAGAACTGCATGAAAAACGTTAAATATAGTTAATAATATTCAGTTTAATGTTTTTTTTTAAAAATACTGTTTAAAAAATGAAATTAATTTTTTTATTCTTAATTTCCTGTTTGTCACTGGATTTTTAAAATGACCCCCGCTTACTTCCTTATAAATATAAGTACACAAACAGGGGTTATGAGGCTATTTTAGGCAGATTCTTCAATTTAACGATTTATCTAAGCAATTTCTTCACTTAACCATTTTAACTAAGCGTAATTTGTTTTTCTTTTTAATTTATGTATGTGTCTCGGCGTTACCGTGGGAAATAGAGTTATGCGAATGAGTGCACATTAAGTGATTACTTGATCGGTCAATTCAGGAGAGAGTACCCTTACTGCAGGTGAAGTCTATCTCTCTCTACCAAAAATAAAAGTACGTTCTGACTGAAGTAAACCATTCACCACAAAAGACAATTCAGTTATTGCTTCAATTATTGTCTTAGTTTATCAGCTGTTCGAATAAGTAATATTCCATCAGCCGAAAAAACCTTCAAGTAAAATATAAAATTTTACAATCCTCTTTGAAGGTTTGACGTTCGAATTTTTAACTTTATGACTTTTTCTACAGTTTAAGCGTTTTAAATATCAGATGCATTTTCAATAAAAAAATTTGGTATACTGTCTATCGAGACAGCTGTAATGTTTAAGGCGTGTAACGTCCAACTCAACAGTGTATTCGCGTACACATTTATTATGTCAATTTTTTACAAAGTTTGCGAACATTTCTTTATGCTAAGTTAGGTTTACGGAATAGAATGAAATTCCCTTTCAGTGGCCGTAGAGGGACTATTGTGGTTTACATCAATAAAGTTATAATTTGACTTAAGTTAAGATTGTCGAAACGAATTATTTATTTCTAAAACATTATTAGAATACCTAAATCAATTTGTTTCTCAAAAGATTTTCGAAAAGTTATTTTATTTTCTAACGGTTACCGGCAATGGCTTTCATTTTGCTACGAAAATGTGTTGAGAGTTTGTTTTTGAAATGTTGTTTTACCCTGGGACCCTAAACTTGTAAGTCCATCCTTGCGTACGCAGAACGGGTATTTCAGCTTTTAAGTTCAAGAATAGCTCCTTTCTTTCTATATAAGGTATGAGGAACCACTCTGCCAAATTCGATCTTCCTAAGCATACGGGAAGTAGAAATGAGCATACAAATTTTCGTACACATTTTCCGTTTCACTTTTTTTTCCCGACATGCCACCTCTATTCGTGGATCAATACTGGTTCTAGCACATTATCAAACGTTTTACAGGGGGTTGGCCAATAGGCTAATACAGACGACTGTCGAGAGGGGATTAATTAGCTCATTATATCGATATTGTGTATTTTTATACGGTAAGTGCCCACAAAATAATTTCAGCTACTCACAAAATGAACGAGGACTTCCAAGTCATGGGGTCTTGACGGACCGTTGGTTATTAAAGTTGTTTTATTGCGAAGCCTTTTATATTGATATCTTTGTGCAGCGACGGTTTTTATGGATCTATGATGGGCAAACAAATTTGAGGCCCCATTTTGTTTTAATATCTTTATTCAAAAAGATTACGGTTTCTAATTTAACCCACCAACGGATGATATTTATTATCCACGTGAACGTAATAAAATGAGCAATCTTGTTATTTTTTTATTTTCGTAACATTTGGGACAATTTTATATATTTGCACATAGCTTTATGCACTGTTTTCGTACTGCGTTCAATAATTCTATAACAAACATATTATCGATTAGGTTGAAAAAACTTCGCAAAAACTTCACAAAACACCCAGAGCGGTTGCCATCTATACGCAAATTCTAAACAAATAACGATGCAATTAACCAACCAATCACAATGCTAAGAAGAATAGCACTTCGCGCGAGTAATACATAATTGCTGTTAAAAATGGTTGGTAAATTAACGTCGCACTAGAACTGCAAAGTGGGTTAGTCTCGACGATCTCTAAGGAAAAACCCTGACAACTGCCTCGTTTGAACCATGGTCAGATGACGAAGGCAACACTTAAACTGCACCTGACGCAACCTCCATAGGCGTCAGGACATTGGACCCCGGTTAGATTTAACGTGCACCGCAGACCCAATAGCGGCCGAAGGGAGCCGGGTCTACCATATTCTCAAAGAAGAAAACGATTGTTTATCGCCCAGACAAAAGGTTGCCATGGGCCGCACAATTGGAACTTTCCGTACACGACGGTAGTAATTGAGGATAATTTCAGGCGACTTTTACAATTTAGTAGGGAATATAGCTATCCTCGGATCACGAGCAGGGGGGCCCGATTAAGACGTTTAAAGTAATGGAAGATCGCCTTTACATGGGGGCCTCATTTCTCTCAAATTGACACTGGAACATCAAATCAAACTTTTACATGCACTAAAAACCTTGCCTCTGCATGACATTAAAATGAAACACATTATAAACAATATAACAAAATATATTAACAAGTAATGAGTATTCCTTGTACATGCGTGCCCCACCAATGAGGAAGTTGTGTCTCGATTGTTGTACAAAAAAGGCCGTCTAAATTTACATTTGAGGGGCTTATTTTCACAAGGGACAATTTTCCTGGTTTGGTTGGTTTGTTAATTAACGTCGCACTAGAGCTGCACAGTGGGCTATTGGCGACGGTTCGCGGTCAATCTCGAAGGAAAGACCCGGGAACACATTCACACACACATTCATACATGCACCTCGTTATTTTAGAACCATGGTCAGATGACGAGGAAACACCTGAACTGGCACCCAACGCCTTCAATAGACGTGCAAGAAGGGGCTGGTTAAGAACAAGGACGGAAAATGCATCAAACCTTCGAAATGTCCAAACAGCCATCCAACAGGTGAAAATATGATACGAGATCCAAACTTCTACATATGAGTCGTCCCATTCAAAAACGTCTCTTGCCTACTTTGGAGAACAAGCCCATTTCATTTTTAAATCGCATTTTTTCGTATTACATTTTATTTCTACACCTGGAATTACGCAAAGTGTGTTGATTAATGTGTAAAATAACATACTTTGCTTATTTCCAGGTGTAGAAATAAAATGCAATATAAAAAAAAATATTTTAGAATATGATGAGCTTGTTTTCCAAAGTGGACAAGAGATGTTTAAGAATTAAACTACTCGTATATGTAGTTTTCCTCTCATTATTCTATACCCCCACCCCCACCCCCCTCACAGATGATTAGACATAAATCACTGAGCTAAATAAGAACTGGAGATAAGACTAAACGTGAGCAACCTCCTTAGCCCCAATTGAGACAAGGTAGAAAAATATAGTCATTACGCTTGGTGTTGCATTGTATGAAGAACAGATATTCTAGCGTTAAAACTACATTTCTGGCTTTCAAAAAAGACATTCGATATTAGTACACATGTAATGTTTTGTCATACTTGATTTCTTACTTACAAGAAGAAGACAAATCTATATTGATTAATCAATCAAATATTCAAGACTGATGCAACACGACTAACGGTGCAAAAGACAAGTAGAATGCTTGTGCTATTTTGTCTTCCGAAAAGTATTCTCCCAATAAGAGTCCTGACTCCAGTTCTTATTTAGTTCAGTGTTCTAAAAACATGAAAACATAAAAAACAAACTTGCAAAAAATGCAAGGAGATCAAAAAGTAACAGTTAAAGTAAAAAATCAATTATTCCAAAAGTGTATACACTAGTACGACGAGGTTCTCACAGATATTCACGCAAAGACATGCTGATTTTTTTAATGACAACAAAATATAATCTCAGATTAGTTACATTTTCCTCCATTAGATGACGCTTTAATTGTGTTCATACAGAGGCTCAGCAGAATTTGCAATGCAATTAGAATTAGAAATCTTCAATGTGACGGCCATCGTTCATGAGAATGGCTTTCTAAGCATACTCATAAATGTTTATAATTAAAGTTTGATACTGTTTAGTAAACTCTATCAAAAAGAAAACAAATCATCAAGTTTTACAACAAAATAAGCACAAATTATATTTTATACACATCCACATAGTCGCAGTTACAAAAGATATTTTCAAAATCAAGCCACTATAACTCAATAGTGTTTAAATTTCTTTATCTATATAAAGATTACAATAAATAAATGTGAAATCATATTCATTAAATCTTCAAACTCGCCATAAATCCCATTTTTTAAGCATGTAACAATTCCTTTCAGAACCCCCTACGCACAGTTGCGGTGTAGACGAGAAGTATTACGACTGTGTCCCCACCTGCAAGGACACCTGCGAGAAGTACGACGACGAGTACACCTTTTGCCTTGAATACTGCCGACCCGGTTGTGCCTGCAAAGGACTCGTCAAGAGGAAGGACGGGAAGTGCGTCAAGCCGTCCAAGAGCCATGAACCCACAAAGACAACTAGTAAGTTTTTAGTACGGGAGATTTAAATGCTTACATATGAATTAACGTTTTATTGATGATGCGTGATTCTGAAAGAGATATTATAGTGTTATTTATGTCGTTTTTCGAACTGTGGGTGTGTTGTTTTTAACCCATTCTTAATCGGAATTTTTTTTTAATTTCCGTAACAATTAAAAAAAAAATTCCGTTTGTTAAAAGCGCGCGGTTCTCCCAGTGGTAAAGTATCGAGCTTGTAATAGGAGGATTGCCAGTTCAAATATCTACGTGAACTTAATAATTTGTGCGTATATTTGTAGGGTTGTCAGATTTTTAAAGAATCAATGTCGTTTAAAAACATGCACAATTTCATCTACCTTGTATAATCCTTCGACTGCTGCGTGAGTTATACGCAATTCTCATCAACATTGTATTTTATATTGGGATTAACCCGTGTGGCAGCGAAAGTGTTAAGTAACTGCTGCACGTTAAATCAGATAGTTATTTAATGTCTTGATATTTTTTGAGGTTGCGTTGGGATCCAGACCAGGTGTCCCGTTATCTGACCCTGGTTCAAAAATACAAAGGCAGTGTTCGCATATCTTTCCTTCGAGATAGACCCCGAACCGTTGCCAAAAGCCCACTCTGCAGCCATAATTAATTTATCCAACTATCATGTTACTGTTCAACCATCATGTTCCCTTTTTTCAGGGCCTCCGTCTTTTCACTGCAAGAAGGACGAGCAGTTCTACAAGTGCGTCCCGAGCTGCAAGAACACCTGCGATAACCACGGCCGGAAGCACGTCCTCTGCTCCGCCATCTGCACCTCAGGGTGCTTCTGCAGGGAGGGCCTGGTGAAGAGGAAGGACGGGAAATGCGTCGAGCCGTCCAACTGCCCCAAGACTACAGGTAGGAGTCTAAGGACAGCATACTTGAAATGCATTTAGTTTCGGGGATGAAACGTTTTCGTTATACCAAAATTACGAGTGTTAAAAGAAAAATGAAAATTCTAAATATCAAAATTGAAGGTTTTTGAAATTTTTTACGGGTTTTATGGAGGAATTTGAAACAAAAACTTTTAATCTAATAGAGCTTCAAAAACAACTGCAGTATTTTAGCATAAAACCTTCAATTTAACAAAAAAATTGTGACTGTTTAAAACTGCCTTTTTTTCTGGATTAAGTTGGCATGAAGAGCCTTTAAATAAATGCTCAGTATACCTAACAACATAAAAAAACTTTTTTTGGAAAAAAAAATAAAAGCACAAAAAAAGCAAACATTATGTTCGACACTATACTAGGAAAACAAAATTGTCATGGAAAGTGAAAATTACTTACAGTCTGGGAACGCGAAAAGTTTCTCCAATTTTTTTGAAAAAGTCATGAATTTTTCTAAATATTTTAAGTGAATGCATCTAATACAGATGAATGCGTATCCTTTTTGTTGTAAATAATGTAATTTTTTTTATCATCGTGAAAATGTAAATTTATAAAAATACCATTTTCTTGATTTTTTTTAAATATTTTGTTGAGTTATTATTTACAAGCACTGCTATTTTTACAGGCTTTAATATTACTGTGTGAAACAAACATTAATTTTCACCACTGTCAATCAATTTTCAGTTAACCATTTTTTTTTATAAAACCTTTTGAAAATTTCATCTTAATATTCAGGGTCAATCCTGCAAAGAATCCTTGTCGTATTGTCAATGTAAGCATTTTTATGTGACCTATCTTATCAAAGTTTCTGAGCAGACTTAGTATGAATGACCAACTGTGGGATATCCTTGTGTCAGTTTTGAAGAAACTTGACATATTTTCATTTATAAATACTGACAAGATACAAAAAAATTAGTATTTTTTTTTGGCACCCGATTTTCCCAATGTTGAAAAGGAAAAATTATTATACGTAAGAAAAATCATAGTCATTAGTGTAAGATTTAGTTGCAGTTTTCATAAAAATATATATCATAGAAGTTTAAAGTTGTCTCAATCCAGTGCATTTTAAAATACTTTCTTTCATTTGATATCTTATAAGCTGTATGTTTTTTTCAGGATCTCCACCAATAACCCATAAGCCAACAAGTGAGTATCATAATATTCTATGCAGACTTTTAAATGAAATTTTGTTTTAAAAAAATCTTGGTCGGCACGGTCCTCACTGCATCGTAAGATTTGGGTTATGACTAAATTGTACTCGCGCCTGCTCAGCCTACTCTTTCGGTGATTTCGATATGTTCTAGATGTGCCCTCACTCGTCCTAAAATTATACTTTTAGTATCATTTTCAACGTCTTACATTGCTATTTTAATCTGTTTAAGTTTTACATACCCCAATTGAACTTTAGTATTATAATTTGTTTTTATAGTGAAACCTTCAACAAATTGTAACTTTCCACTCTATAAACTGTCAACAAGAGAAATATAATTGTATAAATTGCCGTTTTCTTCAAAAGAATTTCGAAACATATTCGACACTACCTGTCAATTAGAACTGAAGTTACAGCGATAAAACCAGCCACACTATGTCAGAAAATTGACTCGTTTTCCTCTCAAGTGGTACTACAATGGTCAGGGGAAGGAGTGAATTAATAATCAACCTGTCGACGCGGGTGTTTTACTTATACACGATGGTAGGTCATGTATGCCCTAACGACGATTTCGCTTGAAGTAATGGAGCGTTGAAATATCAACATCTTATGTCTCTCGAGTTTCTGCCATTGTAACCGTACCGATTTTAAACACGTATTCACGTCGTCAAAAAAATGTGTTGGATTGAAAATAATCTAATATCAATACCACGACGACTTACCTCAGTTATTCAACTTGTTTCTGAGAAACGTGTCTCCTGTGGGAAGTTCGAAGTGTACTATGACGAGTGTGCTTCGAGTTGTCGCGGCAGTTGCGACACGCACAACCTCGGCAGCATCGAGTGCCCCAAGTGTCGCCCAGGCTGCTGGTGCAAGAAGGGGCTGGTGAAGGGGAGAGACGGAAAGTGCATCCCTCCCATTAAGTGCCCATCCACCAAACCCACAAGTAAAAGCTTCGATCATTCTAGGATTTCGGTTATAATGTAATTGTGTCTTCATTAGGAAAATTGACATTCGTTTCGATGAGAGTTATCTTGTGGACCATAAAAGCTGCGCCGTGCGTCATACGTCGTAGACTTTGTAAAAGGGCTGCATACATTTTGGCGTATAAAGTCTTTAAAATCAGGTTCTTGGTTTTCTGTCGAAAAAAAAATGAAAAACGGTTATTGAAAATGTTAAAGAAATCATTCTACTTCCTATTTACTCAAGAATTTGAAATTTGGCATAGTAATTTCTGATAACTTAAATATGCAGAAAAAAAAGTCATTTGCAAACTTCAAAAAAAATATTCGTCTGCGCATGGGGTTAGAATAAATATTCACTTATCACTCTTTCTCCTTCTTTCCGTATAACCAAGAAGATGACATTTTTCGGAGCTAAAGTAGGAAAACTAAGCTATTCGCGAACTTGTAGCTGAAATACCCGTTCTACGAACGAAGTTAAAATAGGCATCTAGTCACTTCTTTAGAATATTTGTACACAAAAACATATGCAAATTTAGAAAAATGGTAAATTTTTGCTAAGAAATTTTTTCAAGTGTTGTTCTGTTAAGTAAAAAAATATATTTTTAAAAATTATATACTTCACTGCTATAGGTCATATTTGTGAACTGCAGCATTAAGACGAAAAAAATATAGCAATAAGTACAGACTTAAGAAAGTGCGCAATGATTTAGAATATACTAAAGTTACAATGAGGAACAGACCGAACAGGTGCATATACAAAGTTCGCGAAACATTTGTTAAGCCGAGTTTACACTACGTAGAAAAACTGCTATATGGCCGAGTTATATAGCAGTGCTACAAGTTCTTGAAAACAGCTACATAGTCCAAATCAAGAGCTGTATAGCTGGAAATAAGCTACCCATCAGTTGTCGATAAGATCAAAGAGAACTATGTAGATGAACTATATAAAAGGGCTGGAGGCACGATTTTATTGTAGCACAGCTGTATATATCTGTCACACAAAGACGTGCGCATTCGCTCTCAAAAAGTAAAGCATCTCGAAGCTCCTAAAGCTACAAAACATTTTACTAGGGCTATAAACGGTTTTAGTCATAGCTACATAGCTTAAGTATATATTGCTCGGCTACAAATACCCAGCTACATAACTCAGCTATATAGCTGTTTTGCTGTATGGTGTAATCCCGGCTTTACCATACAGTAGGAATACTTACATGTAGATACATGTAGATCCTCTTACATGTAGAAACTACAGCCCACCCTTCTTTCAGAACCATCCCATGTTTGCGGAAAAGACGAGATCTATTACGACAAGTGCGCCCCGTCCTGCCACGGCACCTGCGCCGCTCTCAACCGGCATAACATCCTCTGTCCCTTGTGCCGCCCGGGATGCTGGTGCAAGAAGGGGCACGTGAAGAACGACGAAGGAAAGTGCATTCCTTCAACCAAATGCTCGAACAGCATCACACCAACAGGTAAGAGTTTGGGTACAAAGTAATTGAGGACTAAAAGTGGTAAACCTAGTAATTGCCAGAAGCGAAATATTTTAGGCTCTCTACACACACACACTATTCTGTCGAACTACCAAACGACCGGTTGATACAAAAACTTCTGATTAAAATCAATTCGCAATTCTTCAATCATTTCGCTTGGTCACCATAATTAAACAAATGGCACCTTCTACACATATACTACAACACAAGCAGGGCCGTAGACAGGGGGACCATCTGGTATACCCGCCCCCCCCCCTTTTCCGAAATTGTGTGATACTTTTTTTCAACACTTCTCTTCCCCCTTTTCCTTCGTGTCCTTTTTTTTCTTGAATCCAAGAAAACTATTTACTTATAGTGCCTAACACCACCGATGGTGTAGAACTATAAAAATTAACTATGACGTCACAGCCAATCATATTCTATTATTCTACATCGGCTGGGAGTGTTCTGAACGGAAGTGAGCTGAACTTTCGATGTTTAATATATTTCGTCACTGAACTATAAATTGTAACTTTTGATAACCATTAGCATCATGAAAACCCCGAAATAAGAAACATCCCCAACTATGATGCCAACCTTACATGCAATAAAAGAAGGCCAAGAGCCTACGTCACTTGAGCTTTACACTTCCCAACCACCTTTTTACCTCTTTCTGAATTGATGAAGGGGGGGCACTTCCAGCGTCCTTTCCTATTTAGCTAAGAGACTTTTTATGCCTTTTTATCTATTGGGACAGCAGAAATCTGAAAAAATAAATAAAATGAAAACATTAAAGAGGGAGTTTGCATAACTTTACAATAGGGCGAACGAGGGTGGTCTCCTTCGTGCGAAGTGTGACTACACGCACGAGTCCGTCCTCCCCTTTATGAACCTCTAAAATTCTACCAAGTAGCCACTTGGTTGGAAGCAATCTTTGATCTTTAATCAAAACTAGTTCTCCTACTTCGAGATTGGGGCTTTGTTTTCTCCATTTTGGTCTCTCCTGTAAGCGATTCAAATATTCGGAGGACCGCCTTTTCCAAAAATGCTGATGTAGCCTTTGGATTCGTTGCCAACGACTTAAAATATGTTCTTGAAAGTTCAGCAAGCTAGGTTCAGGGGGAGGAGAAAGACTATCTCCAATTAGGAAATGACCTGGGGTGAGAGGAGCTAAATCTTCGGGGTCAGTTGACATGGGCGTGATTGGACGGGAATTAAGAGTTCCTTCTATCTGTGTAACAAGTGTGGACATTTCTTCGTAAGTTTATCGGGCGTCTTTTAATATTCTTTTGAGGTGAAATTTCGTTCCTTTGACCCCCGCCTCCCACAGACCCCCAAAATGAGGAGCAGAGGGGGGAATAAAATGCCAAGTCACACTATCATTGACTAAAAGGGGTTTAGCGGCATTTTGAATTTTATCTATGCTTTGAGAAAAATCCGATTTAAGGATAGAAGATGCACCTTTGAAATTCGTTGCGTTGTCACTATAGATATCAGAACACAATCCTCTGCGAGAAGTGAATCGCCGGAAAGCAGCCAAGAATGCTTGAGAAGTCAGATCGGTTACGACTTCAAGGTGTATAGCTTTTACACTTAAACAAATAAATAATGCAATGTATCCTTTATAAAATGGGGAATTTTTTCTTTTACTTTGTTTGAGTTCTATTGGACCGATATAGTCAATTCCTGTGTGGGCAAACGGTCTTGCTGCGGTAACTCGAGGTGTTGGTAAATTTCCCATTAATTGCTCAGCGGTTGTGGCCTTTTGTTGGAAACAAGGAGGGCAAGAATGAATAATTTTTTTACAACGTTGCATGCATGAACTATCCAATAACGATTTCTTAAATGTCTAAGAGTTAGATTTTACCCGCCATGTAAAGTTTCTAAATGAGCTTTTCTAATGAGAAGAGTGCACACAGAACCTTTGGGGGAAAGAACAATTGTATGCTTTTCAGAAAAGTTAAGATTGGCATGTTCTAAACGTCCACCCAATCGCAATATTCCATCGTTGTCAAGAAAAGGGTTAATAGACAAAAATTTGCTTTTTCGAGGAAGCGGTTTTTTTGCAACTAATGCACCGATTTCTTCAGGGAATTCGTGGCTCTGTTCTAGTCGAATGATTACTTTAAACGCACTGTCCAATTCTTCAACTGATAAATGTTCTATTGAACGGTTGAATTTCGAGGTGCGGCAGTTTTTTAGAAAACGAAAACAGTATGCAGTAACTCTTACCAATTTCGTAATACTTGAAAATCTGGTAGTTAAGTCAAAGTCATCTGAGGAGTTGCAGATTGAAAAGTTAAGCGTTACCTTTCGCTTTTCTATCTCGGTGACTTTGGTGACAGGGTTCAAAGGCCAATGTGTAGATGCCATCTTTAGCCAAGCCGGGCCTGTCCACCACAAATGATGATTTTGAAGATCAACTGGCGAGATACTTCGTGTTGTTATGTCTGCCGGATTTTCCGCTGAGGGAACATATCTCCAATCGACATCCAGCCCACTGTGTATTTCACTGACCCTGTTAGCTATAAAAGTTTTCCAAAAAGAAGGATGTTTAGTTACCAACATAAAACAATGGTTGAGTCAGTCCATGCGTAAATCTTTCTTGGGGTTAATTTGAGTGCTAAAACTGTTTCGCGTGTTAACTTAGAGAGTAATGTGGTAGCACATAATTCTAATCTGGGGAGTGAAATCTGTTTTATTGGAGCTACTTTAGTCTTATCCATTATTAGAAAAGTACCACTTTTTTCATCGCAATTTTTAAGATATACTACAGCTGAATAACACTTTATTGATGCATCACTGAATCCATGCAATTCAACTTCCATGTTATCGCGATATCCAATCCACCGTGGTATGCGAATATCAGTTATGTTTGCTAAATATTTAGATAATGTATACCAACGATTTTGTAACGATGGGGAAAGAACTGTGTCCCAATCAAGTCCCGATAGCCAAATGTCCTGCATGAGAATTTTACCTTATACAGTAATCGCCGAGATCAGACCTTGAGGATCGTAAACACGACTAATGTCAGATAACACGCTTCTTTTGGTGGGAAAACTAACACTAGGGGAAAACTTTGTTTCGTAACTTAAAGTGTCGGTATTCGGATTCCATTGAAGTCCTAAAGCTTTTATGTTTTCTGTTTTAAAATCTTTTATTCCCTTTTCGAGATACTCGTCTGGAATATCTTTAAGAAAAGGCTGGCTGTTGCTAACCCATTTGCGGAGGGAGAAGTTACCTCTGCAAAGTAGCTCAACTGTTTCATTTTTAATTTTAGTAGCATCTTTGATGCTGTCAGCGCCTGTCAATACGTCATCGACATAAAAATCATTTAAAATTGATTTTGCACCTAAAGGTAAATCATGAGCTTCGTCAGCGGCTAATTGTCGAAGAACACGCATAGCGAGATAAGCCGAGCTATCCATACCTAATGTCACGGTGGTTAATCGAAAATGTTTGTGCACATTTGAATCTTGGGGTCTCCAGATTATTCTTGGATAATCTTGGTGTGGTTTATTAACCCTGATTTGTCGGTACATTTTGTGTATGTCAGCGGTGTACGAAATTTTGTGTAATCGCCATCTGAGAATAACATTCTCTATGTTTTCTTGAAGGTTAGGGCCGGTTAATAGTTTATCATTAAGATATTATCCTGTGGAGGTTTTTTGTGACCCATTAAATAACACTCTTAATTTTGTTGATGTACTACTTTCTTTAGTTACATGGTGATAGGGTAGATAATATCCTAGGTAACCTTTGTTATCTTGTTTCAAAAACCTCGCGTTAGGTTCTACCTCCTCCATGTGGTTGAGTGTTAAGTACTCGGTAATTTGTTGATTATATTCGTTAGCCAAACTTTGATTCCTTTCAAGTTTCCGTTCAAATTGCTTAAATTTTGCGGTAGCTAATTTTTCCGATTCACCTAATGGAATTAACTGTTCGTTATCTTTAAAGGGCAAGTTGACAACGTATCTACCATTTTCTTTGAAATGAGTTTTTTGAAAAATATTTTCACATGTTAATTCTTCGGGTGTTAAATGGGGTTTTGGAGCGATTTCTTCGATCTCCCAAAATTTTCGTAATTGATATTCCAAATTCGAATTGCAATGGAAATTATTAACTTGAATTCTCTGTTTTGATTGAAATGTGCTTTGATTTTCAATTGGGCCGGTCAAAATCCATCCTAGAACTGTGTTCTCAGCCATGGGTGTACCCTTTTTTCCTCTAATTAATCCGTCTAACATAATGAGTGGGAAATTATCTGCCCCGACAATTAAATCTATGTGTCCGGGTTGGTTGTAACAAGTGTCGGCGAGTTGTAAACCTTGAATGTGTTCCCAATCAAAACGTGGAATACTTAGGTGTTCTGCGTAGTTTGTGAGCTTGTTTAGAACTAAAGCATTAGTTTGTAGTGTTTGAGTTCCTGAAAGGGATTGAGTAGTTACTTTGACTTGTTTATTACACGTCTTTGGACTTTCACTAGAGATGCCCGAGATTTCTGCATGTATAGGCTCCTTTCTAAGACTTAATCTTTGGATAAGTGATTCGCTAATAAAATTAGATTGAGATCCTTGATCCAGAAGAATACGAGCGACAGTTCCACTTCCAGGAAAAGAGGGATTTGATACTCTTACTCTGGCGGTACTTAATAGAATGAGCTTACCAGAAGAGTTGCTGTGTGAATTGACCGATACCTTGATTTTGTCTTCAACGTCTTCGGATGTAGTAGGTCTGTCTTCGTTGACAACCTTGGACTTCTGTTGAATAGCGAAGTGGATCTGGCTATGATGTCTTTTCCCGCAGTGGCTGCAGCTGAACTTGCTTGGGCACTGTCGAACGACGTGCTGGGAAGAAAAACAATTGAAACAAAGTAATTTGCTCGAAATAAGTTCCATCTTCTTGTCATTTGACATTTTTCCAAATTTAAAACATTTTGAACTGAAATGGTTTTTATTACAAAAACAGCATGTTTGTGGTTTGTAAATATGATGACTTTTGCTCTGACTTTGTTTAAACTGAGGATTGCGTGCCGGGCGTGAAGCGTTTCCGATAGATTCAAGGGTGCGAAAGCGGCATTCTAAAAATTCTTTTAATTCTTTGAAAGTCGGAACGTCCGTTTGTGACTTTAGACTTTGCTCCCATAATTGTATTGAATCGTTTGAAAGCTTTTGTACGACGAGAAAAACCATGATTGCATCCCATGATTCGATAGGAATGTTTAAGTTTTTTAACGCAAGTAAACTGCTCTCAGTTGTGTTTATAAGATTTCTCATACTTTGAGCGGTGTCGTAGTTTATTTTTGGTTGCGAAAATAAGGCTTTTAATTCAGAATCGACCAGAAGTCTTTTATTTTCGTATCTTTGAATTAGAAGATCCCACGCGGCTGAGTAGTTTGTTTCAGTAACGTTAAAATTCTTGATTAAGTTAAATGCTTGTCCAGTTAAATGCGATTTAAGATAATACAATTTTTGAACAGCGTTAAGTTTCGGGCTGTCATGAATCATTATTTTGAAAAGGTCATAAAATGATGCCCAATCTTCATATTAGCCAGAAAAATGTGGAATGTTTATGCTTGGCAGTTTTGGTTCAGAGTTAAACTCAGAATCTTTATTTACAGAAGAAGACTTTGCCCGAAAACTTTCATTGTGTACTGAAAAATGTAAACTTAAGTATTCTTTAAGTTCCGTGACGTTATCTAAGAAATATTCCTCAACTGTTGAATGCAAATTTTCCTTAACGTATAAGTTAGTTTCGGAAACTGATAGTAGGATTAATTGTTCGTGGTTACCTTGAAACTTTGTCCAATATTGTGTAAAGTGTTCTATTCTGGTTTGTAGATTAGTTTGAGTTTTTCTGCTTTGATAATCTTTCTTGAAATTTCGTATGAATTTAGTCATACAGTCATAGATTTGGTTTTGTTTCGAAATTAGATTTTCCATCTTGTAAAAAGTATAATAAAGTTCAAAAAAAGTTCAGTGACTGACCTTGAGTATAGACGTCTTCAGGCTCCGACGGACCATGTGCATAGGTGTGGTGGGTGGTTACAAATAGATTGCTGAGACGTAGGTACAGTGAAAAAATAAACTTTATTAACTAATTTAAAAGAACATTGTTTAATCTAACGCAAAAAACAACAAATCATGAAAACACATCATTTTGTGCTGGTCAGACAGCGTACCACGGCTTTGGTGGTTTGAGAAAAGAAAAGAACAAAATATAAGAGAGAGAGAGATTTCACAGTGGTTATGGAGTACCCGGGGCCGAAGGCCCCATTACCTCCAATCGGAATGCAGTAAAACTGCGTTATTAACACCTGAGGTTAAATTTGTTTACCTCAGATTATGAAATCGTGAAAAATGGGACGAGACAAACACAAAATACGAACTACGCACTTGTGAGCACAAGTGCAGAACAATAAAGAATAGCTCATTCCGGCAGAGCGAATATTTATAATGTATGTACAGAAGGGGTTTTATGGTATAAACTATAACCATAGAAAGATATGAGGCAACATAAAGTATATACAATTGCGTACAATTAGTCTGTAGTATGTCACAAGAATAGAACGAGTCGGACGACAAACGATATTTACATATTTGAACGATTCAGAGGTGGCTCAGCACCATGTGGTGACCAAGTTATCATGCACGAAGAAGCGACAGGGTAGCTCGAGGCCGGTGAAGGTTAGAGGGTTGTGTATGGTCATAAGGAGTGAGTTTTCTTATTTCATCGTTCTCAATGGCGTATAGGGAGCCAAAAAAGTTGCTGGCTAATTTGCCGATAAATTGGGTAAGGGATGGGATCCGGAGAGAGTTCCTGATATCCTCGTCCCTGACGAACCATCTTGCTCGTGCAACATGAATTCTGAGGATTGAATTTTGGAGTGTATCGAATTGGGCCATCCTGGTTTTACAGGCGCTCGCCCACACCGGGGCATATAAGTAATTATAGGCCTGAGGACTGTTTTAAACAGCAGAAGTTTCATCTGATGGTTTAGGGGGGATTTTTCCCCAGAATGGATTTGAGTCGTAGGGAGCCTCTTCTAAATTTTTTTTTGACGTGTTCATAATGAGGTCCCCAGGTTAATCTTGAATCTAGGACAACTCCTAGATACTTGGTGGAATCGTTCCAATTATGTTCAGATCCGAACATGGAAAGCTTCTGAGGTTTCTTGGTTTTCCTCGTGAACATGAGCAGAACAAAATATAGATGAACATGGTGGCTTATATAGCGAGCGGAAATGCAGGCCTAATCTGATGTTGCGGACCTTGCTTCCGGTTGGTGCGGTCCTTCATTGGTGCTCGAACACTAGCCATTTACACGTGTAAAGAATTAGCACGCTTTCTTTGAATTTTCAAGCTTGAAATAAAGAATATTACCAACCTTGAACTCTAAAAACGATTTCAAAGTTGTGACAACCTGCCCCATAGCTCGTTTTATCATAAGTATAATTTATAAGTAAATCAATTACAGTTTTTACAAATCAATTTACAAACTAAGTCAAAAGAAAGTAGATTCGGCATTTCAGAGAGAAATGGGAAGCAATGATGTTATCCCAATTTCCATATTGCAAAATGCTTATACAACCAAGAACAGAGTTATACTCAAGACTTTTAAAGAGCAACACACTTGGCAACCAACCCCGGCCTTCCCATTCTAATGGCAAACAAACACTCATTTTATTCCCCCCCCCCCACACACACACACACCAGTACCCCCACGGAAATGCCCCCCAAACCAGCAGTACTATTCGTGCGCCCCAACATGCCGCCGCACTTGCATGACTTTCAAATCGACCAATGCATACTGCCCCAAAGAATGCGTCAAGCGGTGCTTCTGCAAAGATGGTTTTATCATGGACAGACAGGGGAATTGCATACGACCGTAGAAACTAATGTTCTATTCGAATTCAGAAATAGTCCCGTGCATGCGAACTCTCATAAATAACACTATCATTTCTATTAACATTCTTCTATCACCAAGGCTACTTTCGTCCATTTTGGCAATCATTTCGTCATTGAGTCACTTGAATTTTGACGAAACAAGAATTCTCACTTTTTTTAACGAAAATAATTTACTTTATGATTCCTTTCTGATCAGCTCAGTCAGTTCTCATTTTGGCTCTTATTATGTACATTGCTACAAATTTAAAGATATTTTCTAGCTTGGTCGATAGCTCGCGTGACTTCGACCAAGAGTCCTGGTTCGAGTAGAGCCGTCTATTTTTATTTGATATCGTCCTAATTTTCGCGAAATAAATTTTATTAAAAATATGACGAAATGAATTTTTTCTGTTTGAGGAAATATTTAAGCTTAGCATTTAACAAGCCTCTATTTCGTAAAAATGACGAAAGCTTCTTCAAAACTGAACATGCATTTTAAATAGTGTGGCATTAGTTTAAAAATGAATTGATGTACTTTACTTGAAGGATGTAATATAGCAGAAAAAAAATCATACCGCATTTTATTATTCGGACAAAATTCATCATATAATAAAACCAAATTTAACGTCTTGTAGAGAATGAAGTCTTCTATAAATGTATATGTAAATAATGTGCATGTATTCATAATAAAATTATATCTAATTTTTAAGTTGCCAATGTGGCATCATCATTTTTAATTGGCGAAAAAAAAATTTACAACCTCAAATAGTCTTGATAATAAAATTTTCATTGTTTTCTGAAAACTATATCTGGAGATTTTAATAATTCAAATTGTTCGCACTTTAAAGATTATATGCGCATAGAAAAACCCATTTTTTATACCTATAATTGTACTAATACTGCATTATTGAAGCAAGTGCATTAAGAAGAGAAATTATTCAGCTTCAATATGATTTGATATTGTGTGTTTAAAAGGTTTGGAAATCTTGCTGAAGTTGCGGCACTTTGAAGTTGACCCTACCATTAACGCACAATACGCCTATTTCAATTACTCACTTTCCAAAGTTACGATCTTATTGTAAAAGGGATAGAGTATGTTAATCTCATACTATTGGCACGTGTTCAAATCCATACACGGCATGGATACTGATTTGGGTTTGTCAAATTATGCATGTCATACTGTCCTTATACCAGAGGCCACCAGTTGTATCATTCCGTTATGGACAAGCGCTGCCAGTTTTCATATCGCTGAGAGCATATGCTTTTCGATTAAAAAAACATTCCAAATAAATCATAACTTTCTAATATCCATCATATCAAGGTGTCCATTAATGTCTTTTTTCGCCGCTTTAACTTATGAACGCTAACATCTATAGCCATGTAAGTGATTTCTAGATATAGTAAAATGGTTACTATGCGCTATACGGTGATACCGCTCACAACATCCCCTCTCAGTATAAATGTAGGGAACATGTCCTCGCGTTTTTCTTTTGTCGACATGGCGTTTTCCCTTCGAGTTCCTGGATGGGTTGGTTTCCCTAGAAATGGATCGAACCAACCCGTCCAGCCGTCTCGGAAGAAATCGCCCCAGACGATTAAAAACCTTTTTCGTAAAAATGCACGTTGTTTGTTCAACTTAAAGTCTCGGAAATACACAATTTTAAGCAATGAAACACACAAAAATATTGATTTCGTCGGAGATTATCACTTAACAACGATTATTTTCCGCCCTATCTCTCTATTAAAACTTCCGAAACTGCCCTATCGTACAGGATGCAGCGTGAAGCAGAAGTACTACGAGTGCATGCCGGACTGCATCAACCGCTGCAATCCGCCCGACGCCTGCGCGGCCGTCTGCCGCCCGGGCTGCTTCTGCAAGGAGGGCCTGGTGCTGAGGGAGAAGGACAAGCGGTGCGTCAAGGAGTTCTGCGACACCCACGACTGCGGGAAGGACAAGGAGTTCTACGACTGCTACAACAGCTGCAGGAACTCCTGCGCCCCCAGGAAGAGGAAGAGCCTGGTGTGTCCTGCCGTCTGCGAGTCCGGGTGCTTCTGCAGGAAAGGCCTGCTGTCCAACGGGAAGGGGAAGTGCGTACGTCCGGAGGAATGATAGAGTGAGTGTTGGGGGGGGGGAACCTTCTTATTGTAATCTTTACACAGGGTGGTCACAAAGTAACTTTGGCGAAATACGAGCACCCTAGAGATCGCAACTGAATGTAATTTATTTATTCTGAGAAGCTTGTCAAAGTTTGGTCTTGCGTATTTCTATATATAACCTTATGTCTTTCATTGGAAGGTTAGCTTACACTTCTCAACACAATTTGAATAACGTGCATGCAAAAACAAACATGTCATAAATTCAAAAATAAAATCATAAAAAAAAATCATTTCAACATTTTAAGTTTGCAAATAAGTGGGATATTACTTTTTTTTGCGTTAACTAGTAAACATAATAATTTTTCGTAAACTTAATTTAAGATAATAATTTTTCATAAAATTCATTTCTTATCTCATTTTTTATGTTTTTTTGACAAGTTTAGGTTTGCATGCACGTTCCTCTATATAATAAATAATTTAATTTGATTGAGTAAGCGTTTCAACCAGTTAGAACTAGAATCAATTAAATATTTCTAGGAATTCAAGATTACATGTATACCTTATGTGTGTAAATTTAAACCGTTGATTCTTAATTTCAACCCTTGATTAAAAAACTAACACTTTATTACTCTATCCATAAGCATCTAATACCAACAAGGCAGAATTGTCGTACATTTTCCTCTTCAAGCAGCCTAATGTAAAACCTAGCACGTCTAAATATACTACTTAATAATTTGTAGTTTTAGCCTTTGGCACTAATTTTTCATGTAAAATACTTGGTTAACCCAATTTTCATAACTTAAACCATACTTTCACGTTGTTTTTATTCCAATTTCAGACACAATCTTATATTTTAAACTGTCTTGGCAGAATCCGGATCCCAGGAATGGTCCTAGTCCGAATCCTACTCATCATCGGAAGAGAGCTCCAGAGAAGAATGGTCCAAGCACAAAAGCAGGAAACAAAAGCACCACAAGACCGGGTCGTCCCACACAGGTGTGTATGCAGGTGTATATAAAGGTGTCTTTTAACCCTTTGACCTCAACGAACATGTTTGATACTTACGTTCCTTTTAAGGGACAGTTGTATCTTGTTCCTGTTCTTTTTAAAGAGGTATTCTTTAGCGTGCGGCGGCCGTTGTTGTTTGGTTGTACGATCACGCTATTGTTAGATTCCATTTAAGATCAGAAGATTAAGTTTAAAGGTAATGAATAATTTGATGAACACCATAGTATTTAGAGAACAAATAATATTTAAATATGCAATTATAAAAGTTAAGTATTTACATTTAAAGGTTATGCTTAAATCTATCGCATTACAATTAGGGTGAGCAGCGCTCTGAAAGAGCTTGTAGTTAAATTGTACTGAATGGCTGTGAAGGAGTTCCTCTTAGTCGGTGTTTATCGCATTCAGCCGTCCCCTGCGTGGGCCTCATGTGTTGGAGCTATGCGATTGGCTCTTTGAGATATACACTGTTCAAGTGAAAATTCTTTCCAGGAATTGCTTGGTAGAGAAAGAAAGGTGAACGAACTGCATGTCGCTGCAAGCGTGTTCTTTTTACGTTTAGGGCAGATAATTATAAAAATAAAAAAAGTTATACGTGAATATTAATCTCAGAATACCAAACTTATATTTAGTTTTTTTAAGACATTTATCACATGTGTTTTTTTAAAGCAGAAGTCGTAAGGAATTTCAATGGGAATAAATTTTTCGTTCAACTGGAATGTATACTATGTGCCACTACATGACACAAATAATTTTCATTAAAAATAGTGAGAGAATAAACTTTCTAAACTTAAGAATATGAATTCTTTTTCATTTGGAAGCAATGAAAAAAATAATATGTCGTATTTTGGTGATTTAAAAGCGACACTCGAGGGCAAAGGATTAATAAAATATATTGATACTCAAGTGATGTCATACTTTAAAAGGAGTTAGATAAAGAACAAGCTAATGAAAGAAATACGTTTTGTATGTTCAATAACATAAAGTTCTAGTTCAATTTGAAGAACAAGGAACCAAAGAACAGGTCGTTATTTTGGCGACTGATAATCGCTACTCGAGTCCAAAGGATTTATAGTTAACCAGACTTTAAATACTTGCACTCTTAAACTATTGAAGGATAAACAAAATATCAAACATGTATGTTAGTTTTCGCCGAAGGAGAATTTAATTTATATTTTCAACATATTCCTTCTTAATAATATACAATATTTTTATAAGTATTTATAATAATACTCATATAACTGAATAACCACTGCTTTAAACGCTTTTCGCGTTGTTGCTGCTTTCAACTCTCTTTCTTTCAATTTCCATGTGAACATCCCACAGCTTGCATTTACATGAATACACATTGAGGCAATCAGAGGGAACGGTCTATTCCTGTACACAACACATCAAGTACAGGCATTCTATTTAGACTAGCCCCAGCCATAGAAAGTCGCATACATGGAGTGTACAACAGCGTGGCCGCACCACCCAACTATGCGGACACTGCACGCTCTGATCTGTTTTTGGCTTTATACCACTTGGCGGCTGAGCCGTCCATTTATTAAACAAAAAGAAAAGTACATCATAAAATTAAACCATCTCACACTGAATAATTTTTTTTTAAATAGAAGACCAGATACCCCATATCAATGGAAGAATTAATTCTTACGTACCAGAGATTCTGATGAAGAAGCTTTTCTGTTTAATTAAATTGGCTTTTGCCGGCAATAGAATTGCCTGATACCTGGAGTCTCATCTCTTGTTCGAAATGTTTAGTGGTTTATTTGGTAACCCAGGTACCAGCCCCTTCCCTAAACTCTGAACAAGTGAATCGCAGACACGCAAATTGAAAGTTTTTAAGCAACTGCTAAGTGGTTACTAATTTTATATTATAACTCCGTGGCATGTGTATATGCCATGTATAATTTCATCCTAAAAGTTTGTTAAGAAAATTTTGTTTTATATTTGGTCTATGGTTTATTTCAATTTTAATACGCAGACATCAAACTGTCCTAGAGTCAAATGCCTAAAGTATTTGTACCGATATTTCTTGTGAAGTTCCTTATATTTTGTATTTTTAATGTAGTTCTTCTAAATAAATTCTAAAACCAATTAATAACATTGAAAACTGAAAAGTATTAGAATGACGTTCATTTTATCAATACATACTTTAATGACAGAAGAGGGCTACCAAAATGGTTTAGACTTACTTCATTAATATTTGTTAAGAGATATGCAATATATGCTTATTGGGCGTATATTGCCATCTAAAACATTCATAGATATATTTATAAGTGATGTATTAAGAAACATCGAAGCCGTATAAATTTCTAATATAATTTATGTCCTAGTATCATTGGACCTTAGAATCGCATGAGGAGAAGAGGCACCTCTATTTAAAAAAATACAAGAATTTCGTTTCTCAGATTGACGTTTGCTTCCTCTGAAAAATTAACAAATGGTTAAAACACACAAACAAGAAAGTACAAAATAAGTTGTATTTTATTTAACATTCCAGACTGGCTAGGTTAATATTAGTTACTAAATGCGGGGGAAAAAAGGAACCACTGTTCGTTTTTCAGAAATTAGTCATCGTTATGCTAAACTTAATATACCATTCTGTTGGGAATAAAGTACAAACATTGATATACAACATATTTGCAGAAGGGACTGTCTTCAAATTAAAATGAGCATTAACTTTAAAAATATTTAATAGCAACATCTACTTTTGATAACGCCGAAACGAATTGTTCTCCGCCTTCAAATTAACGTAGATATAAATTTCCTTTAATTTTCTACAGTTATGTGCGGAGATATTAAGTGATCCAAATAGCTGGCATTTGATTGGCTATCTCCATGCATATTGAACAAAGTAATAGTCGATTACGCAAAAAAAGGACGCTTAATTACTTAAAAGGATGCCGTAGTTTCCGATCATGAGGTTTCCGCAGAGTTTCATGATCGGACTTTCGTTATTTCGTCTGAAGTGTTTTTTTTGTAAATTAGCTACAGTTTTTCGTAAATATAGTTAAAATTTGATATATTGAATTTTGGTAAATAAATATTTGGTATTTTGTATAAGATACATTCAAATCCAAGTATCTTTGATTGAGAAATGTATTTATTAAGTGGCAAAAATTTAAAATTTCACATAAGCTATCAAATACAAATTTAGAAGTTAATTTGTTGCCAATAAACCCGTTAGCCGACCCGTTTATAGGGCAATCTCTAGATACATTCCGATAAACTTTTCAGGACACTCTTACACACTATTAATAGAATTTCCTATATCTAAAGAGACATATAACTATAGAACACAAATAACCCTTCAAAGTTATCGCACTCATTCAGATACGACCCGTTTATAGGGCGATCCCGCACACACGGATACAACCCGTTTTTAGGGCGATCCCACACACAGATACAAACCCGTTTACAGGTCGATTTCTATATAAATTCCGATAAACTTTTCAGGACACACTGACACACTATATATATAAAAAATCCTATATCTAAAGAGACATATAGCTATAGAACACAAATAACCCTTCAAAGTTATCGAACACACTCGGATACAGCCCGTTTCTCGGGCGATCCCACACACACACCAATACAACACCAATACAATATAGGGCGATCCCACTCGCACAGATACGACCCGTTTATAAAGCGATCTCTAGATCCATTCCGATAAACATTTCAGGACACACTGACACACTATATATAAAATATCCTATATCTAAAGAGACATATCGCTATAGAATACAAATAAACCTTCAAATTTATCGCAACACACATTCGGCTTAGACCCGTTTATAGGTTTCAACTGTAGAACAATATATAACAACTAACAATCGTGCACCCGATAGGGTATTCGCAAAAAAGGAAAAAAAATAACACGATAAGGCCCGGCTAGGGTACCTCGCAGTTGCCAAGCCCGTACTCACAAGATGTGAGCTCCCTGAGGGAAACACACTCAGGGATTCGATCGTTTATAGGGCGGTCTCTAGATGCATTCCGATAAACATTTCAGGACACTCTTACACACTATTAACAGAATTTCCTATATCTAAAGAGACATTTCGCTATAGAACACAAATAAACCTTCTAAGTTATCGCACTCATTTAGATACGACCCGTTTATAGGGCGGTCCCGCACACACAGATACAACCCGTTTATAGGGAGATCTCTAGATACATTCCGATGAACTTTTCAGGACACACTATATATGTAAAACTATATATATAAAATACTGACATACTATATATATAAAATATCCTATATCTAAAGAGACATATCGCTATACAACATAAATAAACCTTCAAATATATAGCAACACACATTCGGCTAAGACCCGTTTATAGGTTTCAACGGTAGAACAATATATAACAACAAAAAATTGTGCATTCCATAGGGTATTCGAAAAGGAAATAGGGCGATCTCTAGATACTTTCCGATAAACTTTTCAGGACACTATTACACACTATTAATAGAATTTCCTATATCTGAAGAGACATATTGCTATAGAACACAAATAAACCATGAAAGTTATCGCACTCATTCGAATACGACCCGTTTATAGGGCGATTCCACTCGCACAGACCTGTTTATAGAGCGATCTCTAGATACATTCCGATAAACATTTCAGGACACACTGACACACTATATATAAAATATCCTATATCTAAAGAGACATATCGCTATAGAATACAAATAAACCTTCAAATTTATCGCAACACACATTCGGCTTAGACCCGTTTATATGTTTTAACTGTAGAACAATATAAAACAACTAAAAATCGTGCTCCCGATAGGGTATTCGCAAAAAAGGAAAAAACAGAAAACGATAAGGCCCGACTAGGGTACCTCGGGGTTGCCAATCCCGCACTCACAAGTTGTGAGCCCCCTGAGGGAAACACACACAGGGATACGATCGTTTATAATGCGGTCTCTAGATGCATTCCGATAAACTTTTCAGAAGACTCATAAACTATCAATAGAATTTCCTATATATAAAGAGACGTATCACTATATAAGACAAATAAACATTCAAAGTTATCTAACTCATTTGGATACGACCCGTTTATGGAGCGATCCCACACACACGGATACAACCCGTTCATAGGGCGATCCCACACACACACAGATACGACACGTTTATAGGGCAATCTCTAAATACATTCCGATAAACTTTTAAGGACGCTCTTACGCACTATTAATAAAATTTCTTATATCTAAAGAGACGTATCGCTATAGAACACAAATAAACCTTCAAAGTTATCGCACTCATTCGGATACGACCCGTTTATAGGGCGATCCCACACACACACAGATACAACCCGTTTATAGGACGATGCCACACACACAGTTACGACCTGTTTATTGGGCGATCTTTAGATACATTCCGATAAACATTTCAGGACACACTGACACACTATATATAAAATATCCTATATCTAAAGAGACATATCGCTATAGAATACAAATAAACCTTCAAATTTATCAACACACATTCGGCTTAGACCCGTTTATAGGTCTCAACTGTAGAACAATATATAACAACTAAAAATCGTGCACCCGATAGGGTATTCGCAAAAAAGGAAAAAACAGAACACGATAAGGCCCGGCTAGGGTTCCTCGGAATTGCCAAGCCCGTACTCACAAGATGTGAGCCCCCTGAGGGAAACACACTCAGGGATTCGATCGTTTATAGGGCGGTCTCTAGATGCATTCCGATAAACTTTTCAGGACACTCTTACACACTATTAACCGAATTTCCTATATCTAAAGAGACATATTGCTATAGAACACAAATAAACCTTCTAAGTTATCGCACTCATTCAGATACCACCCGTTTATAGGGCGATCCCACACACACACGGATATAACCCGTTTATAGGGCGATCCCACACACACAGATACAACCCGTTTATAGGGCGATCTCTAGATACATTCCGATAAACTTTTCAGGACACTCTTACACACTTTTAATAGAATTTCCTATATCTATAGAGACATATATCACTATACAACACAAATAACCCTTCAAAGTTATCGCACTCACTCGGATACAACCCGTTTATAGGGCGATCTCTAGATACATTCCGAAAAACTTTTCAGGACACTCTTACACACTATTAATAGAATTTCCTACATCTAAAGATACATATCGCTATAGAAAACAAATAAACCTTCAAAGTTATTGCACTTATTCGGATACGACCCATTTATAGGGCGATCACACACACACACACGGATACAACCCGTTTATAGGACGATCCCACACACACAGATACGACCCGTTTATTGGGCGACCTTTAGATACATTCCGATAAACTTTTCAGGACATTCTTATACACTATTTATATAGTTTCCTATATCTAAATAAACATACCGCTGTAGAACACAAATAACCTTTCAAAGATATCAAACTTATTTGGATACGACCCGTTCCTGTTGTTTTTGGGTACATTATATTGAAAGTTATTACACAAGAATATTGTAAAACATAAAAATATAAACTAAAATCTGCAGATTTATAAAAATAACTTAACACCTAACAATTTACTAGTTAAATAACATATATAACAAATAAAAAAATAGCAGTAATATTAAAGGTGTTTAGAAATGTCATTTCAGATAAAAAATGAAATGATTTTAAAGGTTTTAAAATGCATTTATAAACACAACCATTTAACATGAAATTAAAATTGGTTAAGGGGACTCGGTACCCCAAAATCGAGGAAAATGTCAAAAAAAAAATTATTGGTTTAAAATAACGCTTCAACCTTCTAGCATGTTTTCCCAAAGTTTCAAAACGATTGAATAAATATTAATCATATTATGAACGTTTTCTTCACTCCTTATCCAATGTGCTACCTAGAGAAAGTCATAAACCTAATGTAAAAATGGGTATATCTAATCAAAATAATGTCAATGTATCAAAGGATTGCTTCTACAGGACTGTTATAAAGATGTGTTACCTGCCAAACGCAAAATGCCAACGAAATTGTACACATCATCAACTAGTTCAGGTATCCCATAGATACATTTGTAAAGAAAACGCGAGTCAGTGTTTTTTTTGTCAAATTTTGTATGTGAATACAACTAAGAATTATACATACTATGTAAAAGTCTATAAAATCTTTAGGGTCAGACGGGAAATTAATTTACTGAAACTCTGTGTGTGAGTTGATTTGCCCAAAAGACAATAGAGGAAAAGGCGGCGTACTGCAAAATCTCTTATTTTGCAATACGCCGCCTTATCAGGGATTTTGCACTCAAACTTGTAAATATTGCAATGCATAAAGAAAAAAAGTAATTTAAGAATAAATAACGAGTCACTTATGCTGTAGGGTGCTTTAATTTTACAGTAAGTGTCATGTATAAAACCACTAAAAAAATTTCAGTTTTCCCTGCATTACACTCAACCTTAAAGCAAATTATATAAATATCTGCAGTCAATTTTTTTTTCATAATATTCAGCAGTTAGTAGTTTGCCAAAAATGTATTACAAGAATGAAAATTTGCTTGAGAGTGAGTGATTTTATTGTGTTTTTATAAATTTTACATGAATTGAATACTGAAAGTGACATTTTTATTTAAAGTTGTAGCAAAATAAAAAAAATGATTATTTGTTATTAATTTTGCATAATTTGTAGGATATATATACGTTATTTATGTGAAAAAATATTTTAGTTAATTGGGACATTTATAATAACATATTTTCAATACTGAAATCTTTAAATGCATTTATCTCAGCTTGCGGTTTTTGTGAACATACACCTACTTAAAATACTAAAACTCAAACAAATATGTATGATTATTTTGAAATTTTTTGAACCTGTACACAATAGTATATTGAATAGAATTAGGGATGGAATTAAAAAAATATTAAAAACAATTTATTTAAAAAAATAAAATGTTTAAGAATTAGAGTTTTTTAGAAGAAAATGGCCGATTTTTCACTAATTATTTTTTTTCTCCTAAACTAAAATACTTATGCAAAATCCGATCATTAAAGTTATTAAGCATAAATCAATACAGCTTACAAAAAAAAATCGATGCAAAAATATGAAATCTGAAGTTGAAGAAGCATTTTGAAAAATGCCTTAAATCTTCGAAAAATTTAACAAAAATTAAATTTTTGAAACAGTTTGAAGAAATTTCAAATTTTTTTTTTCTAAATCTTTTTTCCTAAATAGTTTACATGTAGTCATCACAAAAATATTTTATTTTATATCAAATTATAGAAAATAATTTTTGGGGTACCAAGTCCCCTTAACACGAATAAATTTTCTTTGCCAATAAATTTGTTTTTCATTATGGAAATTCGTTTATTTAATTTTCCTTAAAACGAGTTATACTACAAAGGAATGTAAATTCTAAAAATAAAATTAAGTTTTGTTTTCTCATTTAAAAACATCCGTCACTATTTATATAATCCTTGTTGCATTTTAGAAAAATATATAGACATGTCATTTTACTCCGAGTTAAATTTCATTCTTAGAGTGATGGAACTCCATGTCATTTTACTCCCATAAATGCACCAGAAACCATGAGGAAAATCTAATAAAAAAATACCTGAAATTGTTTGCAAACAAAAATTATGTTATATTAAGAATACTGTTTTTCTTACTTTTCCCATTTCTACGTAAATACCATTCCTAAAAAAATACTACCCTAACTACTGATAATGCTAAATACTACCCCCAACTAACCTTAAAAACAAATCTTAAGGGAGACGCGAAGCAGGTCCTTCGAAGACCTCTTCATAGCACAGGTGAGGACGAGTGCCCAAGTGACTGGCAATTCTTGGGTCCCCCCATGAATCGAAGAAGCCGGACATAAAATGGGGACGCTCCGAGGGTTGCCTAGCTCTGGAACTAGGAGAAACCCAACGCCAAATCGGATCGTCATTTTAGAGACTGGGCAGGTTTTCACGAACCGGTGCCGGGTCCAGAGGTCCTTGTTATTGATAACCAACGCCAAGGTCCATAAAAAGTGACTGCCCTGTCCCATGTCCGCGCAAGACGTAAACAGGAGGCTCTCATTCCTTCTCTTGCATGTATTGCATTATAAAGGATGCAAAAGTTTAACTTTTTATTAAACGTCCTTGCAAGCTTCGTTTTCCTATGTTTTTTGTTCTAAAGATTGAAATATTTGAGTATTATAAAGAGATATTTTTATATTTAATCCTCTTGGGGCGCCGGACTACGTAGGGCGCCAAATTTCAGTGAAATAAATTAAATAAAAATAATTTGGTTAGTAATTTGTTGTTAACACTAGACGTTTTAATAGGTTTAAATTTTTTATTAAATTATATATTACAATTAAATTAATTACTTTGAGCTCCATTTGTTAATTTTATTTACCTGTACGAAGTTAGAATTTCTTTTATTATGTGAAAACATACACTTGACAGTGCATTTTGTAATTTATGTAACCCTGATAGTAACACTATGTTATTTGACACTTTTTTTTAACGTATTTTAGACATATAATTTATGTTATTTGCGTTGATTTAAACAGATTGACTTTGTGTTCATAGTGTCCCTTTGAGAAATTCTAGAGCAATTGTGCTTCAATGGGCGAGTAGAAGGGAAGGGTAGCGGTTACAACTCGCGGGCCTCCGAGGACGAGGATGTTACTCTCACAGTTGAATTATTAATGTAATTCATACAGGAAAAACTCTTATATGTAACATACTATTTTGTGTCTTGGGCAGAGCTGCCACCCTGCCCAACTGATTCCCCTATTCGAAAAAGGCCTTGATTGCTAATAGTTAAAACATTTACCCAAATAGAAAAATTGGCTTAAAAAATTATTTGTAGAAATAAGAGTGCCTAATTCATACTCGCTTGTGTTACGAAATTTCCTTGAACCGTCCCTGAAATTAAAATTTCTAGTATTAAGTCTCTTTTTAAAACATAAGTGAAAATATAAAAAAAAAATTTAACCTTAACTAGTGCCATTATCTAATTTGTATATATATATATATATATATATATATATATATATATATATATATATATATATATATATATATATATATATATATATATATATATATATATATATATATATATATATATATATATATATATATATATATATATATATATATATATATATATATATATATATATATATATATATATATATATATATATATATATATATATATATATATCTTCACAATATCACCCTTCGCCACTAATAATTGTTAGTGTACTGTATAATAGAACCGTAGTTGTAAAGCAAATGCTTGTTTTTTAGGTTATCAGTATTTTCATTTCATTGGTTGAAGTATGACTGTGTATTTTAAATTTTAATTTAGTTCAAATTAAAGACACTATTAATTAAAGACTAAACTCGAACATTATGAAACATTGTTTGTTATGACTCTATCTCGAGATCTAGACTACTTAAACACTTGACACTTATAAATCTATTACTTACCTATCATTTAATTATGTAGTTAACGAATCTTGAACTATTCTCCGTTAATGCAGTGGTTGAAGGTTCATCTACATCATTTCGGAATTGAGATCTCCACAATTCCTCCAATCAATCCTATGTCCTATATCATCTTTTTTTCCAAGTTCATGTCAAATCCTGTTGACATACAAAAGTCGCACATAAAATTATGTGCATTTACGATTGTGTTTACAATACTGAAATTTAGTGCTTCTAAGCAGGTATTGATGTTTAGAAAATTAAAGAAAGTAAGCTTTAGTGGAAGCCGTCCGATATTTTTGGAAGATGGCGTCGAAATGAAATATGAACCAACAATGAAACTAGTTCTTATGCGTTTCTATTATTAACATTAATATTTCATTACACTATTATAACAAATAAAGGCAAAGAGCTATTGTTGTGTCTAAGAAATGCTAAACACAAACAAAATTCAAACAGTCTTGTTTATTGAATCGCATTTATATCTCCATTATTACAAAAGAAAAGTTAAATGTGTTGTTGTAATAGGGGATGTTTTCATGTTATTGGAAAACACAATAAAATGACTGATAAGCATTATTTAAACACATTATACAACATTAATATTCGTTTATAGAAATATAACTCTTGGAATAATTGTATCGTTATAGCAACAGAGTTGGCTTAAGGGTCAAGGATTACAAACGGCCGTTTTGGGCGCAGGACTAAGGAAAGTTCTAAATTTCCGTGAAAAAGGGAAAATGAAATGATTTTAATCGGAAAATTGCAGTCTATATTCAGTCTTAAAAAAGACTGAATATAGACTGCAATTTTCCAACTTATAGACTGCAATTTTGCATAGACTGCAATTTTTTATATATTTTTTTTATTCAATTGTAATATGTAAGTAAATAGATTTCATTAAGGTTCGCAACCTTACACTATTTCTATCAGTATGGGGGACCGGGACTGGTTAGCGCAAGGGGTAAGAGTTGGCAATTAGCTTCTGGTTCCCGCCAGGATATTCTCATGGGGGGGGACGGGGGGTAGTGACAACCCACGTGACCCTGAGTCAGCCTTGGGCTTGAAAAACAAAACCACGTGACCTGTGTCAACCCTCGACAAGTATTCTTGTGCTACCCCAGTTGTGACTGTAAAATTGTACCAGAATTTCTGTTTGTCGATATGGACAGTAAATATTTCACATTTGAACAATTTTTTTTGTGGAAAACATATGGAGAGATATTGGTAATCCCATTGTCACAACTGTCACTTGTAATCAAGCACTTGAACTTCGTGTTTCAGATTCTACAATTTGAGATCTTCGAAATAATTCCCACCCGTTCGGTCCCCCTTCCCCCAATAATTGTTAGTGTACTATGTCATAAAACCATAGAGGCGTAGAGGTAAAGCAAATACTCGTTCTTTAGGCTATTAGTATTTTCATTTCGTTGGGTAAAGTATGATTGTGTATTTTAAATTTTAATTTAGTTCAAATTAAAAACCTTTTTAATTAAAGACTAAATCGAACATTTTGAAACATGGTTGGTTATGGCTCTATCTCGAAATCTAGACTACTTAAAAACTTTACACTTATAAATCTATTACTTACCTATAATTTCATTATGTAGTTAACGGATCTTGAACTATTCACCTTTACAGCAGCAATTGAAAGTTCATCTACTTCATTTCGGAAGGGATATCTCCACAATGCCTCCAATCGATCCTATATCCTATATGGTCGTTTTTCCCAAATTCCTTTCAAATTTTGTTAACATATAAAAGTCGTACCAAAAGGATATGCATTTACGATTGTATTTACAATACTGTGATTAAATTTTTAAGTAAATTGGAAGTAAGAAATTTAAAAAATCCTGTACATAAAATTCAAGATTAAATAAGGAAACATTTAGATGTCACCACATATCAATTTGATTTTTTTATGTTTGGCCCATCTAATTTATTATTCAATTTATAACGTTACCAGTAATTCAACTTAAAATATACTTCAGTTAGTAACACACATTTAATGCTTCTAAACATGTATAGATGTTAGGAAGGCGAAAGAAATTAAGCTTTAGTGAAAGTCGTCCGATATTTTTGTAAGATTACGTTGAAATCAGAATTTAAACAGTCAAACAGAATTTAAACAGTCTTCTCTGTTGAATTACATTCAGGTCTCCATTATTTCAAAAGAAAAGTTAAAGGCATTGTTGTAACAATGGATGTTTTCATATTATTGGTAAACACAATAAAAAAACTGATAAGCATTGTTCAAAACATTATACAATAACATTAAATACGTTTACATGAATTTCTCTTGAGAAATTATATCGTCTTAAGAACATAGGCGACTTAAGTCTCAAGCAATACAAATGGCCGCTTGGGGCGCAGGACTAAGCAGGGCGCTAAATTTCTGTGTGAAAGGGAAAATGTAAATGACTTTCGTTGGAAAATTGCAGTCCATATTTAGTCTATTTTTTAATATATATATTTTTTAAGTAATATGTAAGTAAATTAATTTTATGAAGTCTTCGGAACATTACAATATTTATATCTGTAGGGGAAACTGGAGTTGGTTGGCGTCAGGGGTAATTTGGCCGTAATGACAAAAACACATTTTTTTCGGAGAAGCTAAATTGATTTCAAGTGTTAGAAAAGACATTTAATTCGTTTCGGCAACCCCCAATTAAATTAATTCTTCATCCCTTTACAATTTTTTATAGTGAAGCATTTTAATATATTTTTATTATTATGTTGCTTTTAGTTGTAAGCAAGTGTATGAATATTAACTTGCTGAGCAGGGTTTTTTAAATATTGGTTGAGCTCGGATCTATGGTGGACTCGATTCCAGTTTACGCCTATGACATGATTAAATGACCAGTTGACGAGCTTACTCATATTTTTGAAACAACATTCTACTTTTGTACAACAAAGCAAATGTACAAAGTTGTAATAAAAATTTTAACCTTTTTTTTTAAATATATTGTGACAATATTTTGGGGGCATAAAATATTAGTTATTAAATGCCCACATAAATCAATTAAAGTAATCTTTTAACCAAAAATATAGTTTTAATTACAGCAGTTTTAATTTTTATGTCATGGCAACCTTTCTCATGAATATCCCAATCACAATGAAATTTTAAAACTCATATTATCATGGTATTTCAATTTTATTTTATTGTAAGTAAAATTGTGCAAGAATAAGCAAGTTTTATATAAGTATTTTATTGTAAGTAAAAGTTTGTTTATTTTAATATTTAAAAAAAAACTGCACATGACCGTTTAGTTTCAAAACTAGATGGATCCATTTTCATAAATTTTACAGCAGACTTCAAAAACGATTGACAGCCACGTACTTCTGGATCTAAACCCAAGACTTTGAATGCATTTTATTTGATGATATTCAGAAACCTTTGGCCAATGTCGTTTTGAATTGTGTTGAAGTGCATTTAGAACTTGTAAACAGTATATATAAAGAAAAAAGATTTTGAGACAAATGTGGATATATCTGGTTTTGAAACAAGACGGATTTGTGTTGTACTTTTTCAAAAAAATTAACTTAACTTTACAGTGTCATTTAATTTTTATTCTTAATTATATAACTATTAAATGGTTTATAAAAAATCTAACTTTAAATTTAAAACTAATTTTAAATTTAAAACTAATTTTAAATTTAAAACTAATTTTAAATTTAAAACTAATTTTAAATTTAAAACTAATTTTAAATTTAAAACTAATTTTAAAGTTCTTAAACTAATTTTTAATTCAATTTCTAATTTATAAATATATTTGTAGGTTAACATTCTTTTTTTTTAATTTTTAACATGGCCATTAAAAATATCAAATAATAATAAAATATCAATATTATTATCATAATAATTTCTTCTCTTAACCAAATTTTAAATTAAATATTTTTTTGAAAGTTAATTGTTTATATTTAAATCGCTTTTAAAGTTAATTAAATTTATTAAAATTATAATATTTATTTAGACACTTTATAAACAAGTTTTTGTAAAAAACCTATTCTTATTTTTTTTATTTATTATTATACATATTATTATTTTTTGAAGACATCAAATAAAAATATGTTTAAAAAAAACTCACTCACACACAATTTTATTATATATAAAAAATTAACAATTGTTGAATACAATTAAAAGCGTGGGACACACAAACTGCGTATGAATCTCTTAGCGCCCTGCAATCACTTTATGTCCATTATAACAATTGTTTACTAAAAATAATACTTTTTAGTACATTTAATTTTGTAAACAAAATATATTATTTTGTTATTTTATTCGCGTGTTATTTAAATTTTGGAACTGAAATGCTATATGAAATTATTTATTTATTATTTCTGCATATAAACTTATTTTATGTGTGATAGCTTTGAGTTATTTTTTGAAAAGATTTATTTGTCCTCCTTTGAAGTGAAACGGATCGGAGTCGGAAAAGACAGATCAGCCATGATAAAAGTCTTCTGAATACCCAATTCACAGCTGCGTGTCGTCTTCAATGCGATTTCCATGTTCCTCGGCGTGCCCCTTTCCCCTTCTTCCTCAGGAGATACTCTACTGCGAAGATGTGTGACACGTTTTGTTTGTCTCGAATTTTTGATTGTTTATTGGGTGCTAGAATTTAAGGGGACTCTGTGCCCAAAAAATTGTAACATTCACGAGTATTTTTTTATTTGCTAAAATTATAGTTTGGAATCTTTTAAATATGCTTGAACAATTCTAGAACTGCGTATCTATGATTTTAGTGACTTATTTGAGATTTTATGCTGGATGATGTATTATGTTTTTCAAGAAATGGAAACTTTAAATAGTTTTATTTTTCAGTGTTGGATTTTCTCCTTGATGATAATTTTTTTGAAACGATAAAGGTTATTTGTATTGTTAATGGAGCTATGTATAACGTTTAAGCATATTGTAAGATATGGTTTAAAAAAAACGATGTGAGGAACGGGTACTAGAAGAACAAATGGCATAATTTTCCTTCTTGTCGTTTAAATGAATATACTTTTATGATATTGATTTCATTTTTCTTGTATTCGGCTTTTAAGTCTTCAAAATTTAAAACAATGTAAAGAGAAATGCAATTAACTAATTCTATTATTTTATACTTCTTAAAGTGTACAGAATCTAATGCATGTTATACTGGATTCAAATTTCTGTACTGAATAAATGCCATCTCTATCATGAATATGAATCAATCATTAAAACACTTTATTTTCATGACGGAAATCGTCAAAAGTGATCGATAAATAAATAATTCCGACGTTATTCCAATTAAACTTTATTGTGTAAAAATGTTTTCAAATTAAAGTAACTTAAGTTTCGATTTCCAAAATATATTATTTTAATGATTGCTTTTATGAATGAATCTCAAAAACAAGTTTTATTCAGCATTTAGCGTAATAAATCGTTTGATGTGAAAACAATAAATAGAAATTTATTATCTGACATGGAACGCATAATTTATTCAAAATACTCTCTGTAAAGTAGCTTTCTCAGAAAACATTGCCAACAAAATAACATTCTTACATTTATGAAAAGTAGCTGGGTATTTGGAAAACAAACCTTCGAAACACGTTTTGTAACATTAAGATGATTCGTGAGAAAAGGCAAATAACATTTCATCCATGCATTGACTTGTGTACAGATTCCGATGTTTACAAATCTAATACTATTAAACGAGCAATGTCACTATGTTTGTTCGTTTGTTTGTTTTGTTTGTTTGCACAATCTCCAAATCCGCTCTAACGATTTTCACGAAAATTGGTGTATTACCAATTTTCGGGGTAAAAATTCGATTGGGATAGGTTTCATCTTCGAAAAATTTCATTTAGAGGGTGAAATAAGTATATTAAAAGTTTGATTTCATTCTTTCCAATGCAAATTATTCATCGCGTATGAGTTAATAGATTATGTGGCAATAGCAATTAAATGTTATTTAATTCGTCATATGTTATTTTAATTTAAAACGTGTAAAATATTTTGATGATATATTTTCATTATAGTTTTTATTCTAAAATAAAGTATTTTTTTTCTCATAAATAAACGATCAGTAAATTAAATATCAGTAAATTAAAATTAAAATTTAAAAATCGTTTTCGTTTTTAAATAAACTAAATACACATTCTAATCACGTGACTATTTCGTCTACGAAATGCTATAAGTTTTCTAATAAATATTTAAAAAGAAAAGTAAATTAAAATTAAAATTTAAAAATCGTTTTCGTTTTTAAATAAACTAAATACACATTCTAATCACGTGACTATTTCGTCTACGAAATGCTATAAGTTTTCTAATAAATATTTAAAAAGAACTTGGACAAAATCGTTTGCATTTAAAATAATCAAAGTTTGAACCATTTTAATCCTGCGATTTTTTATTGTTTTTTGCACGTGACGTCATAATTGGTATTCACTAGAGCAAGTTTTTTTTAAATTCCATATAAAAAAAATTCTTTTTGAAAAACAAGTAGATTTTTTTATTAAATGTAAAATGGATTATGTATTTCCGTAAATAGAACATGGAATTTTCAAAACAAAAATTAGAAGCAATTTCGTTTGTTTTGTTAAGTATTTATATTCCAATGAAATCAATTGAATTAGGTTTTATTAAATTAATGTTACGTGTTGTTTATAAAATATACATTTATTTACATTTAAAATTAAACTTTGTTATACATTTTTATTTCATAAGTTTTATTTTAGCTATTGTTTATAAATATTTATTTTAGAATTTATATGCTAATGGAATTAATTAAAAGAAGTTTTATTAAATTAATTTTTAGCAATATTTATAAGGGTAAAAATATAATTTTATACATTTAATAAACTATTTTGTTCTATTATTTATAGCTTGTATTTTACCAATTTCTCATAAATACACTTATTTCTCATAGTATTGAACAAGAAACAGATAAAAATTTCGAGTTTTCCAGTTTTCAAGATATGTTTTGAAAATTGTGAAAAAAGGAAGTGTTTCCAAAAATTCTCATTTGACCATGGACACTTTGCACTGGTTTGTGTGGAAATTACATGACGTCATTTCAAGGTATAAGCGATTTCACGCGCATTTTTATTGGTTGATGGTAACCACGTGGTTTGTTATGCACCAATCACAGAGGCTAATCAACCATGCGTTTTTGTTATTCCGTCAAAATTTTAATCTCGAGACCATGTCACGCATAGTGTCTGTAAAAATGGTTTGGTATTAATTCTACATTCTAATAAGTAAATAATTACTAAAAACGTTTCAATTTTTTTTTCTGAAAAACTGATACCAGTAAATTTGTCATATAAAGTTCTGAATGTAAAAGCAACATTCCTATGACATTTTGTACAATTTAAAAATGAACTGTTTCTCGAATTACGTAAGTAAGTTTAGTTTAGAGAGGGATTGAAAATGAGTAATGAGCTTTTACAATAGAACAACGGCAAAGGAGTTTAAAATTTTCTTTAACAAATTTTAAATTATTTGTAAATATAAATTTTACATCATTTACTATAAACGTGTTTTGAAATTTATTTATTTTGTTACTTCAAATAAGTTTCTTCTGTATTGAAAGGTTTGTCCGAAATAACCTTGCACATGCTTAATTAGATATGAAGTTATTGTCGATATTAAATTGCATTAGAAAGTAATAACAAAATACTGAATAATGTTCTCGTATTACGTGGATATGTTTAGTTTCAAGCAGATAATTAGATGAGTAACTAGACTTTATACAAGATAACAAAGGGAAAAGAGTTTCTAATTGAAACTCACATAGTAATTTAAACGCTTGAAAAAAAAAATTCACATACACACAGGGAAATTAATTTCAGTACATTTAAAAACCCTTTTTAAAAATAAATTTTACATTTACCGTAAATGTGTTTTTAATTATTTTTATCATGTTACTTCAAATAAGTATTTTGTTAATAGAAATTTATTCAAAGTAACTATATTTTTATCAAGACCCAGACTGCAAGCTACCTACTCATATTTTATATTCTGTAACCTTTTTTTAGGAACAAAATTACAACTGTCGCAAATTTCAATATGTGTTATTTTCAAACATTAGGTTATATAAAATAATATATGTGTATCGAAAAGCCAAGAACGGCAACTTCATCATTAAAAAAAATTGTTTAAAAAAAAGATTAATATTAGTTTAACCGTAACTACTATTATATAATAAAAACTCTTATATTTAGTTAGTTATAAAAGTTTAATTTTATAGACGGTTGATTTTCAAAGCCGTTATAATGAATAGCCACTTGGTTCAAATTATATTGTTTTCCACTGAATTAAATATAAAACTTTGTTTTCGTCACTACGATTAATTCCTAATTACACATAAAATTATTCGAAATAAGTAAAAATAGTTATTATTGATTAAACGTTTAATAAGAATATAAAACGTTGTTCGTTCCTTGTTATTTGTGTATGCAGGTTGAAGAAAAAAAATTGCCGAAATAATTTTGCAGTAGCAAAAAATAATTTGATCTCCATTATCATAATCTTTTTAATAACAAAACTACTTTGCATAGTATTTAAAAGTCCATTCAGTTACTCCAGAGTTAGACTGAAGCAAACATCATTACAAATGGTTACTGAAAAGCAAGAATGTTGTCACGTTTTATCATGCAAACGAAAAGTTTGTACTACAATTGTGCGAATGGTTGTATTAGTCGCTCAAGAATCGCTAATAATATTAATTTAAGTTACTTTTGCAGAATTAATACGGTAACGTTTCAACCTTGACACGTATAACCAGTTGCATGAGCATATTTCTAAGAACTTAAAGATATTTCGATAAAGATACATTATTAGACGATAAAAAAATATCATGAAACGTCTAACCGTTGATATGGACATTTCAAAGCATTTGCATTTAACTCGATTCATTAGAAATATTATTAAGTAATAAAATATGAAAGCGAGCTGGGCTCGGTCCCCTGGTACTTAATTTTAATAAAACAAAATGGTTTTAAACGAATAAAGCAGGTTAATTCTATAGAAAATTTGGAGGTCAGTTCTGTTATCTAATAATTTAGCTTTTAGAAATTTTGGACAAAACACATTTTGAAGGTTTGCTCCTCATTTTTATGTGATAAATTTTTTTTAACTCACCTTTGATCGCTGGCTAAAAAAATACTTTAGCCGAATGTGAGAAAAATGCATGTTAAAAAAATTAATAGAATTATTTCAGTATTTTTTAATAATCAATAATAGATAGCAGTCTTTATACTCAGACTACAAAATACATTGGCCTTCATAGGTTAATGAAGTTAATGATAACGTTAATGAAGTTAGCATACACGGTCTACAAGAAGGACGCCGCATACTGCCGGTAGAACTCGCCTTTTACGATAGCAAACAGTTTTTCCTACCTTCTGGCAAAACGGCAGGTACTAGCACCAGAAAGTACTGAATTGACGCAAAAAACGTAGTTTAAAAATGCCAAATGTAATTTTTTTACGAGACTCTAAAAATTCGTTAGTTTGCTCCTTAACAAAAGAAAACTGAGCTTGTTAAACCCAATTTGTGTGCGACAGCACAGATGTTTTAGACAACCTCTCTTTTTAGTTGGCATTATGTCGCCTTAGAACAGCAGAGTAGGCTATTGGCAACGGTTCGGGATATATATTAGAGGATAGACCCGGAAACAATGCCAAATATTTAACCATGGTCAGAAGACGAGGGCAACACCTGAACTGGCGCCTGACGCAACCTCAATAAATGTCAGGTCATTTAACCAAGATTAGTTTGTACACGAGTCCTACGAAATGTGTGTTTGTATTCTGCGTCCCTCTTCAGGTCTCGTGCACCTTTAGCTGCAAAATGAGTAGATTGTAGGTGGTCAGAAGCCCCACAGAGCTGAGGAGAAAACTTTTCTTGAAATGAAACATTCCACGGGCGGTAAAAACGATGACAGGTTTCGAACGGACGAGCTCCGACAGAAGAATTCCGTGGTGCTCGGTCCATTTGGACAGTCTCAGACGGAAAGAGACGTCCATGATCGTCTGCCTCAACGCCGAATCCTCTTCGAACACCGTGGACGCGAAGTACGGCACGGCAAAGAAGGACATTCCCACAAAAAACGGGAAAAATGTGTTCTCGATGAATATCGAGGGGAAGAACGGAGAGAACTTCAAGATCTTCGACACCTGGATAAACAAGATCAGCAGGTGGGATGAGATGAGCCAGAACACCTGCGTGGACATCGTCGATTCCAATGAAGAAGACAGCTGGTGTATTCTTTTGTAGCGAATAAGGACGTTGGGATCGAAACTTGAGTGGCTGGAGCTTCGAAACTCGCTCGTCAGCTGTTTTTGGCAATCTTTAATGAGATGACTCAAGGCATAACACAGAGACGAATAGAACATACTTAAGAGTATCGGGAGAACGTAACAGAATGTTTTATTGAAAAACGTGTACACGACTACAACTACATATTTTATGTAATAGTTGCAGTTGTATTTGGATCCGAAACATAGACGCTCGAACCACCTGTCGGTAGTTGCATGGTCCTCGCACAGGATGACGGCTATGCCCGTGATGACTATTAAACTGGACAGCAAGAATGCGATATGGATTGCATTTAAGATTAATGTGTGTCGTTTCAGATTTCTGCTGAAGAGTTTCGTGATCACTCTTGTAACCTTCTCCACGTCACCTCGTTTTATATACAAGGAATACCAGTTCAGGATGAGGAACACACGGAACAATATAGAAGAGGCGTTCATTTTTGCACAGATGAAAAGATAACATTCTTTGACATCTCTCACATACAGTGACAAACTGTACAGATGACAAATCAGAGTCAAGGAAACAGAAGCTTTATGAAGGAATTTGAGAAGTCGGGTGGGTTTCTGCAACAATCCTGGGACACCCATAATAAATAAAATATGTACCAAAATGGAGTATTTCTGCATACTTAATCCCAATGAGGAGCACATCCTGACTATTACATGTTTGTACAAATATTTCGTTACATTAAAGGAGTCATTTGACAACAAATACGATGTAATATTATTTTCTGGCAGATTTACTAGACTATGCTTACTGCAAAGTTAATTAACAAAATTTCGTACAACACACATTTCGAAAATACAAAAACAACAAATATATATAAAATAACTTCTTTCTGAAGCATTTAATGTGATTTAACTTTCAAAATACATATTCACAACACTCCCAGAAATAACAAACTCCTTTTTTAGCATTCTGCTATCGTCAAGGCTATATTCGTCAATCGTTTCGTCATTCATTTGGTCTTTGACGAAACAAGAATTTTCACATTTTTAATGAAAGTAATTTACACAAATTCCGTTCCAGTGATTTTGGTTCTTATATGTATATAGCCGCAATTCAACAGAGCTATGATGGAACGGTCGGTAGACCGCCTGACTTCGGACGAAGATATCGGTGGTTCGAGTCGACCTGTCAATATTTATTTGAAATCGTCCTCATTTTTCACAAAATAAATTTCTAATACATTTCGTAAAAAAAGGTCAAAATTGAATTCCTCAGTTTGACAAAAGTTTCTTCAAAAATTAGAATGCATTTTCAAGAGTGAGTGTACGTTTGATAGTATAGGTAACAATAGTATAGCTCTCCTGTAGAAGTAGTAATAAGCCTCCTTAAAACTCGACAAAAACTCGTCGCATTAGTTCACGAAAAACATATATAAGTGACAAGTCATGATGTCGATTGTGGAACTGATTGTGGAATATGACATCAATCGAACCCCCCCCCCCCCCCCCCCCCCCCGCCCACAAATGCAGATCGATTCAATTTCATCTCGACACCTGGTGCGCTTAAAGTTGTGTTCTCTTTAAATCACTTTGAAAAGTATACATTAAGTAAAAATACATTTTAAAAACGCGTTTTAAAAATATGTTAAGAAAAATGTGCGTTCTTTATTTTTAGAGTATGGCTTTCAATTTATGAATGATGATAGGTCTGCCAAAAGTCAAATATTATGTATAACAAAACGTACAGTTGACCAAACTTTAACCGTGAGCTGTCACTAAAACGTAAAATTTACTTCATCATTCATAGTTATTGGAAGCTTATATAGCAAAATATATGGAACTTAACTTCCTTCGATGTTTTTTTCTGAAAATATTCGTTTTATAAAACATTTAAGATAATCAGTGGGTAAAGAAAACCAATGAACTAGTGTCAAATCACTATATTGATTACTATTCCAATAAATATTTGTGTGATACCTAAACCAACAGTAGTTTACCAAGTCATTTTCCTTTGTAATTCAATGATGAAATATCGCTTTTAAGTCGAAATTATCTTTGGGCGAATTTGACCGAAAGTATAAAGACTTTTCAAAGTAAGGTTTCCTGTATAACTTTAACCGAGTTGAAGTTGTTGATGTGGAAAAGTGACAGTCGCGAGCGAATCTGCCGTACGAAGGAAAGGATCGTCTCACAAAAAGGTTTTAGATAAGTGCTTTATTATCGGTTATCTTTTACATATTTTCAAAAGAATACAATTCATTGTCAATTAAAAATGTCGCCAATTTATTAAACAGAAAAGCAGAAAAGCAGCGTACCATTATATTTATCTAAATGCAAGAAATAAATTGCATAAAAAAGTAATGGTTTATTTTAATACTTAATAACAGCATCATTCTGTGATCTAAACACTTTACAATAAAAAAGGTCAAATAAACCCGATTACCAACAGAAACTTTTTTTTGTAAGAAAACAATTATTATATTCATAAAAAAAATTACCAACAGAAGTTTAACACTAAAAATAAGGCCATTTGAATTCTGAAAGTGTCAGCACAGTGCAGGTCCAATGAATGAAATAGAATGCAATCAGAAGAACAAGTGTTGATTTAATCCTAAACTAATGCAATTTAATTCTCAAAGCAAAAATATAAAACCTCTCACCCAAGAAATTAAACTCTAGCTACAAATGGCCAATTGAAAGAGGAAATGGAAAAAAGGTAACATTTAAACAAAAAGCCCAATTTTTATGTAAATGAAAGGGTTGAGTACATACGCGTCTTGCCTCAAATTATAAGGCTTTGCTTGGTTTATTTAAGCAAATATGGAGCAGTAAAAATTTATAAATGGTTTAAATTCATGGTTTAGTTTTATTCAGCGTACCTAATTGCCAAATGTGCGAAAACGCGCCATATTTGTTAACCTACTACCCCTAATATTGTCGTTATAAGTGAAATATCCTTAACTCCATTTTATTTTAAATCAATTGTTTAGCTCCTTCTATTTGTCTTTAAAAAATACACTTTTTTATGACATTAAAAATATCTAAATCAAATATAGTGGCGAATTATATTCAAATTTATATTTGCCTCCAATTCTAGGCGAGTTTTGACAAAAGAAGGCCTTATATGATAAGTAAATACTAAAAAAGCAGTAAATCTATGTTGAGTTGCAGATGGAAAAGCATGGTAAAATTACAATTCGAAAGAAAATATTACTATCACCAAAATAAAAATAATTACATGCATAAACCTACTCTGGGACAATAAAAGCTTTTTAAAGTGTTAAAACTTTGATGCAGGTGATAAATTTGTTTTTTTCTTATTTCCTGTAAAGTTTTTTTCTTTTTGAAGTTAGTGCCTTATTTCTTCTGATGCCCTAATACCACTCAAGGACTTTGAATGAGAAAAAATATCGTGCCAATTTTTGGCTTGGCAGTAGACGCGGGTGTTCAAAGGAAGGCTTCAAGGTAGTTGTGAATGAAAATTCCGATTTTCTTGAAAACTGATATTTTGTTACTAAGCCCCTTCTTCCGCTGGACACTGAGGTGGTGAAAGGCACGCTGAAGAACTTGAATCACGTTGAAAGTGTTGAACAGCAGGAAGTCGGATACTCAGAAGACCTTTATAATGGCTGATCTCTCAGTACCCACTCCGATCCATTTTACTTAAAAGGGGAGAGGAAAAAGTCACATTTAATAATAATTAAAAAATGTTTGAAAGAAAATGGATACACATACAGAATATACAAAACCCTTCTAGGTGAACCCCCCCCCCCTTTTTTTTTATTAAACGTACCGTTTTGGGGAGCCTTTATTTTAACATGCAATACATATACTAAAAGCATTTTACCACTTTGAAAAAAACTCTTGCCTAAATCACTCTTGGCTCTTCTTCAAGTTTATGAAAACACTTAAAACAGGGAGGTAAAGTAATATAACGTTGAAACATATAAAAAATCATACTTATGTTACAGATATAATTTCCTGCAAAGGAACTCTTCCCAAATGGAACTGTCTTCCACCCCTTTCATTTTATTAGAACATAACCAAATATATCCTTCCGCGAAATGTAAATCTTTATAAACCTTTTCACTCTAATCAGAGAGCAAGTAATCCCCGGCTTGGCCGTTCACGTAAATTCAGCTCCTCATTAAAATAATATTTAAATGCTTTCAACCTGAATTAATATTTGTTTAATAAGACGGAAATGCTAATCCTAGCTTGAAAGAAGTCTTGTTAAAATGGCGCCCACCTTTGTGGCTCGAACTGCGACTAAGAAATTTACGATATCCAAAAAGATGCACTCGCATTTGGAACTGTAACGACGGGGATTTCCCTTTTCAAATCCCGAGTTCGATAAAGGGTGTCAAGGACAAACTCGGTCGAAAAAGAAACAACCGTTTCTTCAATCGTTTCCCCCTGTTCGAACTCGCTACAGTTGTGAATTGAAGAAGATATCTTATCCGTTTCGGATTATTTTCGAGGTGCAACGTCCGACCGATGGCTTCTACCCACTGCATCGCAAAAATGGCGCTTGCCATTTTGGATTTCAAGGAACCGCCATATTGTCATTGTGTGCTCACTATGGATTCTTAAAAGGTGCAAGAAGTGCCTGCATTTGGGGGAAGACAATTTATGCTGTGTTTTCAACAGGCAATTTTCGTATTGAACTTGAATTTCCTCAAACGTTCTAGTTCTTTAACAATGGCTTACTTTGCGAAGGGGAAAAAGCAGGATCTTCTGCTTTTAGCTAATGAACTGGATATCGCTGTCGCCGAGACGAGTAAAAAGATGGAAACAAAAGACGCGGTTCTCAAAAGATCTACCTATGATGAAGAGTTTACACGTGAGTTACTTCTTGACATAGTTGATGAACGGAAGAAGAATGAAGAGAAACAAAAACAGAATGAAGCAAGACTGCACGAATTAAAAAAGTTCAAATTGCAAGCAGGTTGTTCAAATACAAACCCTATCTCGGAAACTAATTTGTGCAGTGCTGACTTTGATTTTCCGAGGCTGGAAGTTATCAGGTTAGTGGAATCATCCGATTTCAGCTCAATAAAACTCCGTTCCTGTTCATTTCAACAGCTACCAAGGACTCGGTTGTCAATCTCAATCAACGGCATGAGTGGTACAGCAGTTGCCGATACAGGATCAAGCCATTCGATTGCTGGTGAGGTGCTGTACCGTCGTTTGAAAGAAAAAGGAACAATATTTGAATCAACGACTCTGAAAGTCACACTTGCGGATGGCATTGAAAAACAAATTAATGTGCATCAAACCCAAGTGAACATCGTCATTCAAGAACGAGTTATCCCAATGGAATTGTTTGTTCTCCCAACAGCTCAAAACAACAGAACCCTTCTAGGAACAAACTTTCTACGAAAGGCAGGGATTGCCTTGGATGTGTCTAACCACAGCTGGCATTTCAGTAACATGCCTAGACAGAAGTTCTCCTTTGCTGAAGACACAATTCAAAGAATTCCTGAATTCACCAAATGCCGTTGCGGATCTCCATTCAATTAACTTAACGAATGTTGAGAGCGAATATGTAACAAAAATCCAAGGGATGGAGTCAAATGAATTGACAGAAAATACCTCAGAAAGCTATCAACAAGGGGAAGAAGCAATCCCAAAGATTCAACATCACATCCAGACTGTGAGAAATCCTTCTGTCCCAAAGAAGAAAGAAGTTCAATCTTTCTACGTAAAATTGGAATCTATTCCAGAAAAGTGCAATTCTACTGCTGATGTGTTGTCAAGACCCTCTTTTCAACAAACCAAGTCTTCATGTCACCCTGTTCATGAAGCGAAAATAGGGACACCTAGCCCTTGGAGAAACTGTGAACTAACTCCCTCCACGTCTGACCGTACATCCTGGGAAGCCTGAGTACCAGAAATATCGTGATCCTCAACGTAGCACCGTACGTCCTGGGAAGCCTGAGTACCAGAAAGATCGTGATCCTCAACGTAGCACCGTACGTCCTGGGAAGCCTGAGTACCAGAAAGATCGTGAACCTAAACGTAGCACCGTACGTCCTGGGAAGCCTGAGTACCAGAAAGATCGTGATCCTCAACGTAGCACCGTACGTCCTGGGAAGCCTGAGTACCAGAAAGATCGTGATCCTCAACGTAGCACCGTACGTCCTGGGAAGCCTGAGTACCAGAAAGATCGTGAACCTCAACGTAGCACCGTACGTCCTGGGAAGCCTGAGTACCAGAAAGATCGTGATCCTCAACGTAGCACCATACGTCCTGGGAAGCCTGAGTACCAGAAAAATCGTGAACCTCAACGTAGCACAGTACGTCCTGGGAAGCCTGAGTACCAGAAAGATCGTGATCCTCAACGTAGCACCGTACGTCCTGGGGAGCCTGAGTACCAGAAAAATCGTGATCCACAACGTAGCGCCGTACGTTCTGGGAAGCCTGAGTACCAAAAAGATCATGATCCTCAACGTAACACCGTACGTCCTGGGAAGCCTGAGTACCAGAAAGATCGTGATCCTCCTGTTGTTCCCATCCACAGACGAGGTCGTCCCAGAAAGCCTAGTCTCCAGAAAGATCGAAATCCTCCTGTTGCTCCCATTCGCAGACAAGGATGCCCCGGAAATCCTGATACCCTAAAAGACCGAGATCCTCCTACCAGTTGTGCTGCCCAAGCCAACGTGTCTTCTGCTGAAAGACGTTTCAAGTCAGTGTCTGCCCCCCTTGAGAGACACTACCCTCCGAAGCGACGCATCCTACCACCACGCCGTGCAACCCGCTTCTCGAAGACGATTGAAAGCAGGTTGATGGGAAGTCTGTAACAGATATAATTCCCTGCAAAGGAACTCTTCCCAAATGGAACTGTCTTCCACCCCTTTGATTTTATTAGAACATAACCAAATGTATCCTTCCGCGAAATGTTAATCTTTGTAAACCTTTTCACTCTAATCAGAGAGCAAGTAATCCCCGGCTTGGCCGGTCACGTAAATTCAGCTCCTCATTAAAATAATATTTAAATGTTTTCAACCTGAATTCATATTTGTTTAATAAGACGGAAATGCTAATCCTAGCTTGAAAGAAGTCTTGTTAAACTTATAAATTGCAGCAAAGATCAATTCAAAATGATTGATCTCTGCGGATTATGCATATATTTCGTAATAAGACATGAAATATTATAGCCATTTTGTCCCAAATATTTATCACCAATTTACGTTCAATTAACAATTCAGTTTATTAACAATTTACGTTCTTGTTATTTTCAAGGAAATAAATTTGTATGCACATTCTACGTTGATTACACTAGCCCCCATTTAACATACCTTACATTGATATACGTAATGAAGGATAAAACACCGTGATTGGTTAATTAGAAATTACGTCGATGCATAGTAGGCTCGTGTAATAATGGTAATACCCAAATAATTCGTTTAAGCAAAATAAAATACTGAGTCATATTGTCAGAATTTAAAGTCCTAAAAGCATAAATTGAATTTTATATCATAATTACGAGCTTCAATAATCTCATTTCATACTTTGCCTGATTTCGCACTTTGCCGGTAACATAATCATGAGAAACAACTGAGGTTGGCAATTAAATAATTATTCGGGTAGAAGCTCCCTGCTAAATTAAACACTAAAAAACTAAAAAAAAAAAGAGTACTTAAAAAAATTCAAGTAATAAATAAGTTAATTTTAAAAGAAAAAGTATAAAAAAATATATTTTTGATAATAATTTCATACTAAATGCAACTTTTTGAAGTTGGTGTCAATTAAAAAATATACCTAAATTTGAGTACCGATTTCAAAAAGTTGCAATAAGTATGAAATTAATAATTAATATTTAATTTTTCTCTCTTGTTTCTAAAAATCAAAATGTTATGCTTTTTGAAGAGGTTTTTTTTCACCATAAAATGGGGTTTTCCGTTTTAAAACAAAGAATATTTAAAATTTTATTCAAATAACATACATTCGAACAATAAAAGTAAGTCTCAACTACTTGTACATTTGTAAACTTCTTCAAACTATCGACCAGATTTCAGGCAGCCAAGAGTTCAATTATTACAAAACTATTATGTAAAATATCAATTATTAATAAATGCAATATTTAGAGAACTTTCATATTTCGGTAAATGCTAAACATGAAGAGAAGGTTCCTCCACCAAAAGCATGTTTTCTCCATCAACATTAGCGTTTACAAAATCACAAAACTTGTTTATGCTGCGTTACGCATGTGCATGCATGCCACTGTAGCAACTTCTTCGCAAACCTGTCAATAAGGACTGGAGTTCCTGGGTTAAATGCAAATCAAGCTACCTACATACTAAACCAAAACTTCTGTCCCAGAAAACAGACACTCAAAATTAAATTTTGAAATTATTTAATTAAAGTTAAATTTTTAGAGATTAACATAAGGTTACCAATTATTTACAAATAATACAAAATAAAACAGAAAGGACGCCTGGCGACTGGTCCTTCCTTAACGACATAAACGTCATTCCAGCTTAAGTGTCCAAAGAGCCTCTGATCTTCTTTTAGTTTTCTCAGAGATAGGAAAATAAGATGTTAATTCCTAACGCATCAAGCTGGTGGCTCCATCCAGTGTCACTAGATAGAGATAGTCCTTGATGATGGTAGGATAGATTATAGTACTTGGGATGGTACACCACCACTGTCTCCGATTATTAGTGACGCAACACCGCTTACCTTTCACACCCACCAGCTCCTCTATCATGAATATGTACTTCCTCGCATTGGTCGGGAGTTCCTCGAACTTCCTCGTGTTCTCCGTGCAAGTTTTCCAACCTGGGAGGGTGATGTACTCCACTTCCACTTGCTGCAGTAAAGCATCAGAAGCTGAATTGGAAGGGAGAAAATTGAATTCGGAGTAATGAACAAGCGCGTGGGAAAATTCCACATTTCATGCATTTTTGTTTCTTCACTTGCTTACCAGGTGGGATGAGGAGCCTTTTGCCGTTCAATCTGTACGCAACACCGATTTTGATCTCTTCAAATGTATCTAGAACGTCCATTTTAGTAACAGCTACCCTAAGCATAGAAATAACATAAAGATATAGATAGCATATAAGAAAATAGCCCTTCGACATGTGACAATTGCTGAAAGCCGTTAAAAGGACGGTACATGGGTATCCGCCGGAAATTTTGTGATTTTGTTGTTTTGAGCATAGCGAACTAAATGCTGCCAAATATACAGCACCCCCCCCCTCCCCACTCCCTTTAACATTGTTTTCTTCTGGTGTAATGCATAACATTAATTTTAGCTAAACATGCATAATGCTAATGCATAACATTAATTTCAGCATTCTAAATATAATAAATAAGAACATATTAGAAAAAGCTCGTTGTATATGGTCACGCTGCTCATAAGCAGCGTATACCCCCCCCCCCTTATAGTAGTCGGTTTGGGCATATCGTCCACTGTGAGCAATCTATTTCGGCATTTGCATTGGTATAAGGCTGTTCAAAAACAGCTGTTACCCCTTAAAGCAGTCGTTTGGCGCTTCTCATCCGTTCCGAATAGTCGAGTTTGGTACAGGGAAATGGCACATTTTTTTTCGAAAACAGCTGAATGCCCCCTTTTTTTAAAGAAAAACAAGTACACACCAAAAATATATTACAGAAATTAAAATATATCTTTTTGATTGCTGACTATTAAATTCTTTATCATAGTTGGGTAGTCGCACATTTCATGAGCGATTGAACTGTTGTAAATTTTGCTTAGAATAGGCCCAGTAATAAAGTTAAAGTACTTCCAATCCAAGAATTTGTATCGAGCACTTGAATTCTGGAAAGTAGTGTGGTATAACAACAATAGGAATCTGAAATAAAAAGTACAGCTGTGAATCAACACTTACGCAGTGTAGCCGTTGATCATATTTGAGTAACGCAGAATGACGGTATCCAACCAGCCGCATCTTCGTTTCTGTTTCGTTCTTACAATAAATTCCTTACCTCTTGTATATAAAGTTTCTCCTATACCCTACATAAGGAAACATATAAATTAAAATATGATTTCATTCTAATCAGAGTACAAGAACTAAAAATATCGTTAATAGTGCGAAAATAACGCGTGCGAGAGAGAAACTATCTTTACATCAAAGAGTTCAGTGGGAAAGGGTCCTTTTCCAAGTCTTGTGGTGTATGCCGTCATAACTCCGTACACTTCGCCAATGAAGCATGGTGGTATGCCCAACCCCGTGCATGCACCCCCAATAGTGGTATTGGATGAGGTAACGTACGGGTATGAACCTGCAAATGCAATAAAAGTTTTAACTGGAAAATCTATTTCCTTTTTACATTTTTCATGTGAAATTTTTCCAGCAATTACAAATTTAATTACACTTGATCAATTCGTACAAGTCGGGATATGTAAGGGTATGTAGGGGCCAAAGTACGCAATTTTGGATTTTTCGATATTTAGAAAAAAAAAACATAAAGTTTCCCACGATTCTGCTTGAAATTTATACATTAAGATACAAGAGCCAATTCCATTGGATAATTGTTAAAATAGAAATTGCATTTTTTCCAAACAATAGGGCAAAAAGTAAGCAGCGCGTAATTATACTAAAGTGCTTATACAGGGTGGTAACAACATTCTGAAAAAAAAAGTTCCCTGATATTTTCCTGATTTTCATGATGGTGTCACAAAAATGTCCCTGATTTTACAATTACAAATGTTGCAATACATGCTTAGTATAAAAACAAAGTATCCACGTTACAATAACATTATAAATATATTGCATTATAAATGAAAAAATATAAGCAATACTTATTGACAGTTAAAATAATAATTTAATTAATCAATAAATTCCATATTCATTAGCCCCTCACATGTTGCTTGCAATTCTAGGTCCAGGACTTTGCTTTTGCTTCTCAATCCATCAGTGGTTCACGTTTTTACAAAAATAAAACTGAAAATATGAAAACGCACATACCATGCTTTTTTGTATTCTTATTCAGGACTAAAAGGAAATATTGATAATTAAATTACCCATAATGTAGACCAGAACAGACGATAATTGCCGTTTTAATGATCCAAATTTGAAAACTTCCTGATTTTTTGTGAAATTTTGAAAATTTCCCTGATATTTCCAGAGTTAAAAATTTCCCTGATTTCCCGGTTTTTCAGGTTATGTTGCCCTGGTATATATATACACTAAAGTACTAAAAGCATGAGCTGCGTACTTTTGCCCCATGACAACAAAAAGGCGGATGACTGAGAAAATTGAGATTAAAAAAACATTAAAGCTTCGAGCAGTCTTTTGGGGTTATACATCTCCTCCGAGCAATTGGTTTGGGTACCGGGCTTGCTTCTTTAAAAAAACAGCTAGTACCCCCTTCGTTCGAAAATTTGTAATCTGGTGTTTTTTAGGTATAGGCAACGGACACAAAATAAGGAAGCTATACCTAATTTATGCATCCATACAAATGCATCCAAATTTAATCGATATCGAACAATATAATATCAAACTTATACCAACTATAAAAAAAGAGGAAATAAACGAAGAAGGATGGCAATCAGGCGTCGGATCCAACTAGCGTAGTAACGAAGATGCCGTGGGACCCAACTGAACGTAGCAACGCATGAGGTAAAAAAAATTAACTCAATTGATTCTTGACATGTGCTGGGATCCGGCAGCTGATAAGCAAACTAATAATAATAATCAGGCGTATTAAAACTATAAGGATTGCTGTGTACAGGATACGAGTGTTTTTAAAATCTTAAGATGGTATCATCCGGTTTGGGCCTTTTGTGACACACGGGTGCAGTGAAGGGTTCGATGCATTCATACGAAAGGCTCACCGAAATCGATGTCCAGAAGTGCAGCATTGGCACCTTCCACTAGCACCCGTTTTCCGTCCCCTAATTGCCCGATGCAAGTAGGTGACCGTGTCGGTGACGAAAGGAGCGATGGACGAGGCATATTCCTAAAATAAAAATGTTTATAAGGAGAAGCAGTGTTGCACAAAAAATGTTGCTTAATTTAAAAATGTCACTCTATAAAAAGTGAACCCTTTAAAAAGTATTTTGTTAATTAGTCATGCCTACACGGCCTTTCATGGTTATTGTTTTTATGCCACATGGGTGCTATTTATGTGTGGTTCTCCTTAAAAGATATGTTATTGTAATATAGGGGGGTCCAAAAGCCCTTGACACGTTTCAAAATAGTACAGAATAGAATAGGAAATATAAGAGAAGGGAAGCGAAGAGAACGTTAGCATAGTATTGTATCGCCTAGTATATTAGTGAATTGAAATATACTGTTTTGTGATGTACTGTACAATATTCATTACAATTCAGTATAATACAATGTTTCATATGTTTTTCGTAAAATAATTCTTTTAAATGCATTTGTAATACAAACCATTGATATTTATGAGATGAACGTATTCAATCTTCTTAAGATTCATCGCGTGTAAGAGGCATAGAGATCTATACTATAGAAATAATATATATATGATGATTATTTCTTACTTTTAAGTCTTTGAAACTTATGAAAAATATATGGAGTTTTATATGCTTTATAAAGGCTTTTATAGAAACAACAAATGAAAAAAAACATGAATTTCCTTTCTAAGACAATATGAAGAACGTAGGGCATACAATCTTTCTGTAATAATATGTTATTATATGGGTAACTAAATACATGATCATTCAGATTAACTGATAGCGTAAATTGCAAAAAAGAAAAATTAGTGCTTGCTTTGTATTGTTTAACTTCCTTTTCAATGTCCACATTTAAACTTGGGTGTTGATTCATGAAGGTATTCAATAGATTTCTCAACCTAGAAAAAGGACATAAACTTTAGATACGTTCAGATATACAAAACTATATTTTGTTTGGTAACAGCATTTAAATTTAAAAATTAAGCACTTAAATTTAGCAACTTAAATTTAAAAATTATCGCTTATAACCAGTTGCTTCGATGGACGCGGTTGAAACCATAATGTATGCAGCCATACGATACCCCAATTAATTTTTTAAAGGGATTTTGTGGATTTTTTCTTCTTAAATCATTATAGAAATGTTAAATATGTTCAAACATTTTATATTTTCTACATATAAAATCAATTTGCGTATCGCCAAAAACATAGTGTTTTTTTTCGCTACTTATCCATTTATTATTGGTTAAAATGGATTTCGAAGAATATGCATTTAAAATAAGTTTCAATGAAAAAAAAATAGCCAAACTACTGCAATTCGGCATATTTTAGCATGAACAGTATATGAAATATAGAGGTAGAAACTGCATCAAATAGTTTAAAAAATTGTTTAGATACGATACGAAAATTATAAAGGAAAAGTTTGTCTACTTTCTCATCCACTATTTCGGTAGATACTTTTCGGATAAAATAATTTTATTCAGGATAGGATTATTATTTTTTTATATTTTCGTAGAATTGTGGACAGGGTAAAACGGAATTCGCTTTGACGTACAGCAATTCCACTTAGGTTGGTTACCAAGATTGATAGAAGAGAGATCACATCAAGTGTGTAATGTAAACATTGGAATGACTCAACTTTTTCGAATACGTCATATTTTCACTAGTACCAGGGGACCGAGCCCAGCTCGCTTTCATATTTTATTACTTAATAATATTTCTATTGAATCGAATTAAATGCAAATGCTTTGCAATGTCCATATCAACGGTTAGACGTTTCATGATATTTTTTTTATCGTCTAATAATGTATTTTTATCGAAATATATTTAAGTTCTTAGAAATATGCTCATGCAACTGGTTATACGTGTCAAGGTTGAAACGTTACCGTATTAATTCTGCAAAAGTAACTTAAATTAATATTATTAGCGATTCTTGAGCGACTAATACAACCATTCGCACAATTGTAGTACAAACTTTTCGTTTGCATGATAAAACGTGACAACATTCTTGCTTTTCAGTAACCATTTGTAATGATGTTTGCTTCAGTCTAACTCTGGAGTAACTGAATGGACTTTTAAATACTATGCAAAGTAGTTTTGTTATTAAAAAGATTATGATAATGGAGATCAAATTATTTTTTGCTACTGCAAAATTATTTCGGCAATTTTTTTTCTTCAACCTGCATACACAAATAACAAGGAACGAACAACGTTTTATATTCTTATTAAACGTTTAATCAATAATAAAGATTTTTACTTATTTCGAATAATTTTATGTGTAATTAGGAATTAATCGTAGTGACGAAAACAAAGTTTTATATTTAATTCAGTGGAAAACAATATAATTTGAACCAAGTGGCTATTCATTATAACGGCTTTGAAAATCAACCGTCTATAAAATTAAACTTTTATAACTAACTAAATATAAGAGTTTTTATTATATAATAGTAGTTACGGTTAAACTAATATTAATCTTTTTTTTAAACAATTTTTTTTAATGATGAAGTTGCCGTTCTTGGCTTTTCGATACACATATATTATTTTATATAACCTAACGTTTGAAAATAACACATATTGAAATTTGCGACAGTTGTAATTTTGTTCCTAAGAAAAGGTTACAGAATATAAAATATGAGTAGGTAGCTTGCAGTCTGGGTCTTGATAAAAATATAGTTACTTTGAATAAATTTTTATTAACAAAATACTTATTTGAAGTAACATGATAAAAATAATTAAAAACACATTTACGGTAAATGTAAAATTTATTTTTAAAAAGGGTTTATAAATTTACTGAATTTAATTTCCCTGTGTGTATGTGAATTTTTTTTTTCAAGCGTTTAAATTACTATGTGTGTTTCAATTACAAACTCTTTTCCCTTTGTTATATTGTTTAAAGTCTCGTTACTCATCTAATTATCTGCTTGAAACTAAACATATCCACGTAATACGAGAACATTATTCAGTATTTTGTTATTACTATCTAATGCAATTTTTATATCGACAATAATTTTATATTTAATTAAGCAGGTGCAAGATTATTTCGGACAAACCTTTAAATAAAGAAGAAACTTATTTGAAGTAACAAAGTAAACAAATTTTAAAACACGTTTATAGTAAATTATGTAAAATTTATATTTACAAATAATTTTAAATTTGTTAATGAAAAATTTAAACTCCTTTGTCGTTGTTCTATTGTAAAAGCTCATTACTCATTTTCAATCCCTCCCTAAACTAAACTTACTTACGTAATTCGAGAAACAGTTCATTATTAAATTGTACAAAATGTCATAGGAATGTTGCTTTTACATTCAGAACTTTATATGACAAATTTACTGGTATCAGTTTTCCAGAAAATAAATATAATTTGAAACAATTTAACGTTTTTATTAATTATTTACTCATTAAAATGTGAAATTAATACCAAACCATTTTTACAGACACTATGTATGACATGGTCTCGAGATTAAAATTTTGACGGAATAACAAAAACGCATGGTCGATTAGCCTCTGCGATTCGTGAATAACAAACCACGTGGTTACCATCAACCAATAAAAAATGCGCATGAAGTCACTTATATCTTCAAATGACGTCATGTAATTTCCTCACAAACCACTTATGACGTCACGTGCAGAAACAGTAAAAAAATCGCAGGATTAAAAAGGTTCATACTTTGATTATTTTAAATGCAAACGATTTTGTTCAAGTTCTTTTTAAATATTTATTAGAAAACTTATAGCATTTAGTAGACGAAATAGTCATGTGATTAGAATGTGTATTTTGTTATTTAAAAGCGCAAACGATTTTTAAATTTTAATTTCAATTTACTGATGTTTAATTTTACTGATCGTTTATTTATGAGAAACAAAATACTTCATTTTAGAATAAAAACTATAATGAAAATATATCATCAAAATTATTAACACGTTTTAAATTAAAATAACATATGACGAATTAAATAACATTTAACTGCTATTGCCACATAACCTATTAACTCATACGCAATGAATAATTTGCATTGGAAAGAATGAAATCGAACTTTTAATCTGCTTATTTCACCCTCTAAATGAAATTTTTCGAAGATGAAACCTATCCCAATCGAATTTTTACTCCAAAAATCGGTAATATATCAATTTTCGTGAAAATCGTTAGAGCAGATTACGAGATTGTGCAAACAAACAAACAAACAAATAAACAAACAAATAAATAAAGTGACATTGCTCGTTTAATAGTATTAGATAGATACAACCAACTTTCATATTCACTGGCGTAAATCCGGACATTTTGAAGCTGCGGACGTGGGATTAAAATCAGGACTGTCCGGGAGAAATTCGGACCAATGCCAATTTTTTTCTCAACAATACAAACAATCCTACCAATACAAATTTTCTAAATACCAAAAACCTGTAATACATGTAATGGCCATCCATATAATCAAATATAATGGCGAGTTATAGTGAAATGTATACTGACCCTAACTCCAGTTCGAGGCGGTTTTGAAGAAAAAAAGTACTTACTATCTGTCAAGTAAATACTAAAAAGGCCCTAAATTAACGATGAGTTGTGGATAGAAAAAATGGTAAACTTACACGGTAAAAGAAAATATAACGATCAACCAAAATAAAATGTTGTACATGCAAACAACTCTACTTTTAGACAATAAAAGCCTTTCAAAGTATCAAAACTTTTACGTAGGTGAAAAATTGGGTATTCATTTGTGTCTTGTAAAGTTTTGCGTTTGAGAGTTACGGCCTTTCCACAAAGGCAAAAGGATCACCAAACTAAAATTGACCAAAAGTACATTAAACGCAATTGGTGTGGTATATTCGAAAATGGCGACCTAAAATAAAAAATAAAAATTCCCTCAACCCTCTAGTGGTGTCTCCTGGGTTCTGCCAACAGGTTGACCACCAAGAAATGTATGACATGAAGTAGCACGATGAGTACACATGGATGGTTTCCATCGCAACACAGACGTGGGCCTTTAGAAGTTGAAATTCCCAACTTTCAGGGTAACCAGATAATTGGGGGGAGTCGAACCCCTCTCCCCTCCCTCCCCCCCATATTATTTCAGTGCATTAAATAAATCACTCACTTCTCCTCGAACACCGCGAAGTCTCCGAGAAGGTCAGCCAGGCGTATGCCGCTGCGACTCACCTAAATGGAAACAAGGTCAAGGAACAAAAATGTTACATAAAGCTATAAATGCGGACCGGGTAAAAAGTCAGAGGGTAGGGTATCTTGGGCTGGATATATACACTGTTAAAAATAGGTACTCAAAAATAAGTAAAACGTACTCATTTTTGATTACATTCAATGCCTATCATAGCTCCAAATACATAAGTTCCATTTTTGAAAAATGCATGTACTCACAGCTGAGTAAAATTAATAAAAAGAGCAATTGCTTGCCTACATAAGCTGCCTTCATAAATCACTTTCAATAAATTTCAACAATTACAACCAGGACTTACCGAGAATCGAACCCAATTCGTCTACCTGAGGGCCTTATTTGTTGTACTACCAGAGCGACGTGAAGAAGTTATATATAGAAGTAATGTTAAAGAGGCGTGGCAAAGGAATGGGAAGTAAGATAATTGAGTCGTAATAACTCAGTTTCCATTTAAACAATCGACATCAAATAACGTGGAAAAGCATCTTCTGGAGAACTATTTTAAGTTTGCAAGGTCGCTTTGTTAAGATGGCTTGAACAAAAGCTGATCTTAGCAATATTAAACCATACTGCTCATATTTACGAAAGTGTCATTACTTAAATTTGAATACATCATCGCTCATTTACAGTACAATTTGCTTTGCTTTGGGTAAATAACAAAAGTACGAGTAATCAACAACATGTCACTCGCGGTGCCGTTCAGAACAGAATGAATTGTATTACCACATGACATGCAGTTGAAGAAAAAAAAAGAAGAACACAATGAGCTGAATCTTACTTTGGAGGAGTAGGCGGGACCGATGCCGCTCTTCGTGGTGAGAATGCTGGAAAGAAACATTTCGAATTACTATTGACCTCTGACTCTTGTGAAACAGACTCATACACTTAAAAGGAAATACATATATGAATAGAGTGTTCCATGTAATGCAGTTATAACATAAAATATAGTTAATAGGGATGTAAAAAAAAAGAACACCCTGTTCTTTTTCACCTGTTCTTTAAAAAGAACAGGAACAGCCTGTTCTTCAATTTAAAGAAACCCTGTTCTTTTTTCTGATCTGTTTTTTTCGGATGTATTCTATCTTAACTTGATGTATCGCTAATCCTAAACATGTCTTGTCTAAAGATTTATATTTTTAAGCACTTCAAATGACAAACAGTGCTTTTTGTGTTTTGCAATAATTTAGTTTTAAAAGAAGGGACTTATTTTTTAATAAAAATGTATTAAGTTTTATAAAAGTTTTAACATTTCATAAAACTTGTGTTTATTACGCGGTTTCATTGATTCTTATCGATTGAATACTTTCATTGCAATATCTGCAATTTGATTAATTTAATAGTACTTAGTTAATTTAATATTTAATACTTATATCGAACGATCGAATTGCTTAATAGTTGCGTTTATGAAATATATGTAATGAAAGGGGTATAAAATCCGTCAAAGAATATTTTAATGCGACAACACTTTAAGAAAATCAACATTAAACAAAAGCTTAAATAATTCCTGAAAATAGTTAGTTTCACTATAATATGTATATTTTGGTGTGAAAAGTTAGATTTTGGATATGTCATTGATATAGAGAATATTTATTTACATATCATGGTAGAAATTTCAATGTTCAAATTATGTTTCAGAAATATTAATTATGATATGAAATTTTCTATTAGCGGGGATTTTTAATGTTATGTAAAACCAATTTTTAAAACAAATTATTAAAAAACGTTCTAAAACAAATTATTTGTATGAAGTAATACAAAGAATATTTCTGAACTTTTTATGAAAGAAAATAATTTATATTAATAAGAGGGCCTAAAATTTATTATAATTTAAAACTATTTTTTTATCACAAAATAATGTAATATTATATGTTCAGAATATATTTTAAATTGTATTAAATGACATTTCTTTGACAAAAAAGATATTTTTAGAGTAAATAAAGCCTTGAATTATTTGTTATAAATCGAAAGGAAAACGTAATTAAAATTTAAATATTTCAGCTCTTATGAATATACCTTTCACTTTTTAAAAATTAAAGTAAAGCAATAATTCATATCAGTGTTTAAGATATAAAAACATCTGTGTTGCGACTTTCCACTCCAGAGCACTCCATAATGCAAATACAATTTTAAAAATAGAAATTCATTTCCATTCTTACTATTTACTTTTATAATTTTTTTTTCTAGTCGCTGGGCCGCTTTAACAGAGGGCCCTGTGCGATGTCACACGTCGCACACCCCTAAGAGCCACCGTGCCCAGCGCTTTCGCACTGTGCTGCAAGAATATTTCACTATGATATGCTTTCTGCTCAGAATGCAGCTAAAAGAACGCCCCTGTTCTTCTAAAGAGCAGGGTGTTCCAAAGAGCAGGGTGTTCCAAAGAGCAACCTGTTCTTAAGAGCAACCTGTTCTTAAGAGCAACCTGTTCTAAAGAACAACCCTGTTCTAAAAAACAACCCTGTTCTAAAGAACAACCCTGTTCTAAAGAGCTGGGTGTTCTTTTTTGGAACGGGTGTTCTTTCTTGAAACGTGTGTTCTATTTTAGAACGGGTGTTCTTTTTCGGAGTAAGGCTGTTCTTTTTAGGGGCCAGGGCTAATTAGTTTTTGAAGCTGTTTTTAGTAGATATGCGTACTTTGCTCTCTATAATATGATAATTGGCTACTGAACTGCTTGTGTCATTTATTTTGAGGTGATTTGTTATGACTTTTAGGGAAGGTAGTCAAATTATCTAAAGATATTTTACATTTTACATAATTTCATTACTAAGGAAATTTTGAATAAATAGTTGTGAAATTTCTTTATATTAATTGTTAGTCTTAGATGATAAATATTACATAACGGAAAAAAATTGGAATGGCCGATTCAATATTACAGGTAGGATGTTTTGTATAAAAATTATACATTCTTCGAGTTGTTTTAAAATTATTTCAAAATTTGAATATTTCGTGTTGTGTTTGTTAGTTGTTTGTGTTCTAAAAAAATTATGCAAATGATTTTGAGCCGAATTTCTTATGTTAAATGTGTATACAAAAAAACAAAATTTAGTAAAAAATGATAAATTTATATAAATTAAAAAATATATATTATCTACCCTGAAGGAATGTTCTATTTATATCTTTATGTTGTAATTTGTATTTTTAACATGCACTAAATTAAAAAGCTAAAATAAAGGATTTGCAAATTTATATTAAGAATATATTAAAAACTATTAGACTAGATTCTTGATCATGTAGTTATAAGTAAGTCGTGTTTCAAAACTTTATAACTTAATATAATCCTTTAATTTTATTAGTTTTTTTTTTTTTTAAATAAATTTTCAGGTGGACATTTTTCGGCTTTTGGCGGTATTTTTTTGTTAATTTCTACGAATAGTTACAAAATTTGATACAAAGAAAGATGCGTGTTTTTTTTCCGTTACGGAACATCAAAAGACTTTAACTGACATCTTAGTAAAGATGTCGGGATATAGGATAAGATTAACTAGAAACGGGAAGAGGAGGGAGTGATTTCTATTACTAAAAGTGAGGTGGGGATGAGAGGTGTTGATGCGATTACGTAAATAACACTCTTGTCGGTGTTTTTTGTGAGGGTTTCGGTCTCGGTCTCGGTTCTTTGTCTCACTGGTGTGGGTGAAGTTAGAAAAGGAATGCGATCTGTTGGGATTTAGAGAGTCGGTGGCAATTCATTTTCAGCTGACTTGTATATAAGACGCATTTTCTCTGTTCCTTACTTGCTGACCTGTAGACTATGCGATATGAACATTCAAAAGTAGTTACTATTTATTTTTAAATTAAATAGGATTATCATGTTAATTTTTAAACTCTGATTTCAATATAATCTTGAAAAGGTCTTCACCTGTATGTAACTATTTTAATGTAACCGATTCCTCTAAATCTATAGCAGTATGTACTATATATAAGTGTAATCGTTCTTGTAAAAAATGTATATATTAATGGTTCGGATATTTGGGTGAAACAGCTAATTATTTTCTGTTGTTTTGTATATTTGTACTTTAATAGTGTATAGAAATATTAGTGTATTACGTTATTTACCGTACTTGAAAGCGATGAATGTAACTTTTTATTACTATAACTTTTATCATATCGTGAACATTGGAGACACTCAGAAGTTTCTTGAAATGAGTTTTCCTTTCGGAATTCATTTTTGAAATCTTAACAAATGAATAGCTATTAAAATATTATTTTAATTTGACCTTCATTTCCTTTCAATCTACAAACTAGCAAGCAAATTATTACAAATTTCCAATGCTTATTGATTTAGGAATAAAATGTATTATAATAACATATAAATGTATGAAAAATGCTTGCGTCCTAGAGATCCCTTCAAGGAACTTATAATTTTCTTTATAATTCATATATATTACTGCTCTAAATTATTAGAATTGTGCGTTATTGAAACTAGGAATTTGCTATATTAAAACTTTTATCACCATTACATCTGATTTTGAAAGCCAGCATTAAAATTTTTCATTTTTCTGTTTTTTCTGTAAATTTTTTTTTAATGTATTATTTTCTGAAATGTCGATATGAATTTAAACTAATTATTAACAGTTTTCTTATTTTGAAAATTATAGATCCTTTGTTTATTTTTAATTATTTACTATATAAAATAAAATTAATCAGCATTTGTAATTTTTATGGTTTTAAGTTTAAAAATACTACACACAAAAAATTCTAAAAAAAAATAACAGTTTTCTGAAAAGAACAGGTTAAAGAACAGTTCTTTAAAAAAGAACAGGGAACACCTGTTCTTTAAAAAGAACATACATTTCACATCCCTAATAATTAAAGCTATAAGTAACATAAAAATGGCATATGGTAGAACCTCATTATAAAAAAAACCCATGTGAACACACCGAGTAGCTATAGTCATAAGAGTGGGATATCGAGACACTTGCAGAGTGTGGACATGCGTTACTCAGGGAGACCGCTGATGGCGCCTGTCAGCTGGCTAAAAAATCGGAAGTAAATGCCTATCACGAAATGTATACAAGATGCATGAAAATAGTCGACTACAAAATTTTAGAGTATCATCGATTTAGAGAAGAAAAAAAAACACAATTAGTCCATTGCAATTAGACCAAAAAATAACAAATAGGAGAAAAAATTACAATAGTTTTTAAATGTTGGTCAAATACTCGTTTGACCTCCAGGAATTAAAAACCGAAGAGTTCCCCTCCTTGTGGGGGGAGCTTTCCCCCCTATCCCCCTTATTCCCCCCCCCCCTCGACATTTTGAAAATAATTGTATCTCGCTTAAAAAACAAGCTATCATTACATTTTTTTTTAAATATAAGTAATTTGGTTTTCTATTAATTATTACTTTATATATAAGCTTGTATCTGGCATAGTTTTCATATAAAAAAATATATATCTGTAAACTGTTTCATTTCTTTCAATGGCTATTTTTCTATTATAGCGAACCAATAGAGTGTTTTATTAAACTACCAAACTTGAATTGAAAATGTATATATAGTTCAATTTATTTATTTAGTTATTTACTTCATGCACCAGGACATTTCCGTTACACCTATGCTTGTCAATTGTACCTGCAGCCTCCAGGATCGACAACTGAGGAATTCCGTAAATTTTCTCCGGACAGCTTATTTACAATTCGTCGTTCAAATAACAATTGGTCTGGAGTTTGGTCAGACATCTAATAAAAAGTTTAAAAAAAGCTTTGGGGGCGTTACACACGGGAGAGGTTTTCCTGGGGTAACTAGTAGATGCCTTAAAATTGCCTAGTCAAATATGGGTTTTTACCAACTTGGTTTGTGATTTCACACAGTTCACAATTTTGCCAACTAGGTTTGTGATTTTGCCAAGTCTACAGGAATTTAACAACATTAGAGGGTGGCCTCGACTGGCATTATACAATTTGGCTCTCGCGAGCTGAAAAAAGCTGACGTGGCTAAAAGCTACGTCTTCGTCAACCAGCTCAGTAATAGTCGGAAAAAGACGTTATTGAAGTTGATATAACGCAGCATTTCCAGAGGATACTGTACATTCCCCTGACGAACTGCAAGATTTCGTATTCATGCTCGTGGCTTTATTTGATAGCAGTGACATTATGAGAAAGACAAAGAAATCATCGTTTTATAATGCTTTAATGCAGTTTCAGAGCGACTAGTTGGTAGCTCTGAAAATCTGTACTTTGTCCTTGATGGAGACTCACTTATTCATCTCGTGACATGGCCAAAGCAAGAGACTCTTAGTGATGTTTATACTCCCTACGCACAACACACCTACACTACCTACATCAAGAAATATTACGCGATCAAGTAACTGTTGTGTTTGACGGATACACCGATAGTAGTATGAGAACTAAGGTTACAGAAAGCCAAAGGCGCTTGATGAAGCGTATGTAAAAATACATTTTAATTTGTACGGTTCTCGTTGAGTTATACAGACAATTTCTAAGTAATCCTGTCAATAAGGAGCGTTTCATTTTGTAACTCGCTAGCTACCTGGTGAACTTAGGCATATGTACAGACAGATGATGCTGATGCATATATTAAGAGTATCGCAATAGAGACACATAAGAATAATAAAAAGCATAAGTTATTTTAATTGGCCAAGATGTTGACTCCTCTTACTCCATACTCAATGAACGTCTTCATGCTAAAAGAAGGTAAATATAACGTCAAAAATAGGTTTTACAACTCTAAAGATCTGAATAACTCAAATTTTGTCGCAAATTACAAAATATACATTCTCTTCCTTCATGCTATTAGTGGTTGTGACATAACCTCAGGATTTTATAGAAATTCGAAAACTGAAGGATATAGTTGTTCAACCACAGTAAATACCTGAAAGATATCCCTCAGATCTTCAATAACCTTAATCCTATTTGTGATGACATTGAACGAGCAGGGGAGAGGTTCGTCATCGCATCGTATAACAACACGAACAAAGAAGAAAGCAGCTTGAATACGATTTTATATGACTGTTTTTAATAAACTAGTAGGTCAAGCGAGTGCAGCTGTTGCCCTCTCCAAATTACCTCCAAACACAGAAGCTGCACATCAACACTCCCGTAGCACATTTCACCAAGTGCGAACATATATGGCAAGGAGATTGTTTGAACTCATCGGGCTGGGGATGTAAGTTAGTGAACAAATTATTGACACCCATATCAACTAATAAAGGACCAGTTCCAGCCAAAGTAGTGTGTCTAATTACTTGTGCATGTAATAAAGGTTGTGGAAAGAAATGCAAGTATGTGAAAGTTAACTAGCGTTGCACTGTTATGTGCCATAACTGCCGAGGCCAAAGTTGAAGTAATACCGAAGCAATAGTCATCGTCAATGAAATAGATAATGATAGAAAAACAAGAACTATTACATTATTCTGCATTACCTAGAAAGAAATAATGTTAATGTAATTTTTGTAAAATAAAATTATTTGTATCGAAATATAATCTAATATGTAACCACAATTCTGATACTTTTTCATTCTTTTATTAATGACTATGTCCTAATCTATTTTCAGTTAAAGAAGGTTATGTTGTTTTATGTTTAATAATGCTTGGGTCTTGAACTGCGTTGCATGCTTTCTCTTCCTAAATTAAATACATAAACACAGGTTTGGCCATATAGGATATTAAGAGCAGCTCTGATAAAACTATATGGTATATCGAATGTTTAACAATATATATATATATATATATTTACATTTCATGTTTTGTAGTTTAATAAAACGTTTATTTGGTTCACTTTAATAGAAATAATTATCATAAAAAAAATGATATTATAGAGGTATATTATTGTAACATATTTTTTTACTGGAAAACTATACAAGCTTAAATCTAAAGAAATAATTTATAAAATACATAATTACTTATATTAAAAAAACATTGTAATTATAACTTGTTTTTTAAGCGAGATATAATCTTTTTTCGAAATTTTGAGAGGGGAGGGGGGGTAAGGGGGCTAGGGGGGAAAGTTCCCCCCTCAACGAGGGGAACTCTTCGGTTCTCAATTCCTGGAGGTCAAACGAGTATTTGACCAAAGTTTAAAAACTATTGTAATTTTTTCTCCTATTTTACCTAATTGCAATGAACTAAATACGCCTATAAATGCTTTGAATAGTAAAACGTTCGGTGTTTTTTTTTACCTCGGGACTTCTCGGAATATCGCCTTTCTGGTTGGTATAAAAGAAAGTTCCCGAAAACGAACAAATGAACGTTGTACGCAGTCTATTCATAGTAAACCAAATATAATTTTCCTACTAAATCGATGATGCTGTACAATTTTGTAATTTACTAGTTTTCGAACTAGGCACGCTAATTTCCGACTTGGCCGACTTTCCGACTTTTTCGTCAAAAAGGACGAAAGTTTCTTTAAAAAATGAGCCATGCATCTTTAACAGTGCGCATGTTCGAGCACTACAAAAATTTGCATCGCAATGTATATCTGCATAGAAAATATAGAATAAATATTAATGTGTGAGAGATATACCTTTTTTTTCCTCTTTCTTGCTCCTGAAGAGCATCTACTGCCAGATGAAAATCGAATACTGTCAAAAAAAAAGTAAAAGTTTTAGAAAAAATTAAACCTCATCACATAATGTTCAAAAAATTACAATCTAAAATAACGTATAATTAAATATGTGACCTAGAGGTATAGTGATAAAGTTCTCGAACTCTATAATGAGTGACTTTTCCCAGAACATGTTTGACTACATTTCCGTTTAATAGATGACACAAGCCGAGTACATCGAAATCGTTTGATGGGAGACTATCTTAAATATGAGAAAAGGGTACTATTACATTTTGCAACATATTCGACAGACCTGAATACGATCGAACATGTCTGGGACATATTGGGGAGTGGAATTCCTCAACACCAGCACCCTCCTAGGACTCTCCGGGAGCTGAGATGTTTCTTTTTACATGAGTGGCCATTTAAATCGTAGGACATGAAGAACATGCAATTGTAAATATTAAACAGCACTTCTTGTGCTATATATTCGTTCTAGGTAGTTAAACTTTATATTGATTGCTTTGGACAGCTAGATGACTGCATCAAAATTTGCCTTTTTGGTTGCCACCATAATTTTTTTATTTATGATATTTCATTGTATAATATGACACAAGAATTTTATCAAATACTTTATTAGTACAGTTTCTGCCAAATTGTATTATATTCGGTTGAGTACTTTTCCGATATACCCGATTTTGTCAATTATCCTTTAATTTTGCACACCAGTGTATTTTATAAAATGTATAGCTCATTCAACCCCAAAAAGGATTTGTGCCTTATGCACAATGCAAAGCTTCAATTTTAAACATATTACTAAGAAATGTAATTTAAACAGAGATAAAATTCAGAGCTGGAAATGCTTTGTCATTATTTACGGTTTTCAAGAAAATCAAAGGGTAAGTTATACCTATATGGGATCGGTCTGAGAGAAACAAACGTCCTACAAAACTGGCCAGGCCCTTGTTTTCGTTTCTTTTCATTTCTTCGAAAAACTGACGTAAGTTGACTACAACACCGTTGCCTGCAAAATTAAAATGTCAAAATTAAAATGTTAACAACTACCATAGTATCTAATGGAATTTAAGTTGTCGAATGACATATATGTATCTTTTTCCATGGAAGATATCAAAAATGGATCATAGAGATCAAGAAATCTAAATTAGGCGAGCAAAGATCTCTTAGCAATCAATACATTGTTATTAAGTAAATGAGTTACAAATACGATGCAATGCAACTTACCACAGAGTGAAACGCACTGTTCATTAACGATTCCACAAGGTAAAAGTTTAAAGTGATAGTACGCGCCATCTATGACCACAGTGTGACCAGCATTGTTGCCACCCTACAATACGAATTGAGAAAAAATAGCAACTTACAAATGTTGTTATAAACAAGAATAAATAAAGGTTTAAGGCCTTATGAGTTTCTCGGTGATTCGAGAATTCATACCACGTTGGTATGAGTTATCGAATCACCGAGAAGCTCCCGCGCGTTTTATTCGTTCGCATACAAAGGGCCTTACTCGACCCCTTTGTTCCGATCTCGCACGTCATAATCAACAGAAAGGTCGGTCAAAGGTTGGTTCATTGTTTGGCTGGTCAACTTAATGAACCAAACTGCTAGTTCGGTGTATCGGAGGGAAAACGTGGTTGCTAAGGAGGAAAAGCGCAAGGACGTATATTTCCCAGCTTTATGCCACGCTCCCGGAAAAAAGAAGATGAGTTGGTTTCGTTAATTGAAAGATATGGACGCCTGAACAAGGCTTTGTTTTTTATTTATAATAATATTTTTTTTTAAATTGCTCCCTAGTGAAACATCCTCTATCCAACTAAAAACAATTGTCCGAATATCTGAACTAGAACCGAAATCCTGCGATAACATACATAAAAAAATACATAACAGTCGAATTGATAACCTTTCTCCTTAGCTCGCGATTTGGCGGTTTTAATTTAAAATTTCTGGCGATTTTATTTTGGAGTTTCGTTTGGCGTGCTGTTTTGTCGGTTAAAAAATAATAATAATAAAATTCCTTTACAGAATTAAAAATAAAATTACAAAATATTTTACTATTGATTGAAGGTTGCCGGAATGTGTAAATTTCCCCACGTTTTTCCTTTTTTTTTATTGGTAAGCGATTTTCGATGCAAACATTATCTGCTCTTCCCCGCCAATATAATATTTTGGATTAGCTTAAATTCATGTTACACATGACACCAGTAGAAAACATCACAGTGTTCTTTCTTCCGTTGGCGGCATTTAACTCATCTAGATCAAAACATAATATGTTTTATTTGTCGGAATTTACAAATACCAGTTAAGTGATTGCGTAGAAATTCGTATATGCCAACACCGACTCAAATACAAGGCCATGCCTCTGATTTGTGACGTCACCATGAGTAGGCTGGAATTCTCCTTCCCCGCTGTGTCAATACCGACTCAAATACAAGGTCATGCCTCTGATTTGTGACGTCACCATGAGTAGGCTGGAATTCTCCTTCCCCGCTGTGTCAGCACCGACTCAAATACAAGGCCATGCCTCTGATTTGTGACGTCACCATGAGTAGGCTGGAATTCTCCTTCCCCGCTCTGTTTCTTCGATTGAAGTGCTTAGTATTTCGAGTATATGAATAGCATTTTTTCTTTAGAAAATTAACTGTTACGTTGCCTAAACATTATTTATCTTACCTTTGCATTTCATTAAAGATTTTTAAATATATATGCCCAAAAAAATACTCATATTAGCATGAAAATAAAAATATCAAAGACCAAATTAACAAAAATTCTTTATTGAACTGAGCGTTTATATACAGTTATGCAATTTTATATGTTTGCACCTTTTCCACAACTTTGATCTCTTTTTTCAATGTCTCAATTTTTGTAGATTTTTTTTCAATTTGAAATTTTTATATAATTGTTTTGCCTGCAATAGGTTTTTAATAATGATTTAGCGGCTGAAGTTAATATTAGTTTTAAAACACTCTCAGAACTATGGTCCGCTTCACATTGATCATAAAAAAAAATTCATTACACTTTATTAATTCCAAAGTTTTTTCAACCACAAATGAGCGGTGATCAGTTATTTGTAAAAATTTGATCTCATTTTCTTTTAAAAGCAATTTTTGCATAACAATATAATTGTAACTTACAGCATTTACAATATCTGCAGATGGGTAAATTAAACCACCTCTATCCAGAGATTCAATTAATTTATATGTATAGTTTCATTTTAAGGTCTCGTCAATAATCATTTGTTTTGAACAATATTTACAATTTATTTTTTTCATCGCCGAATGAGCACAATAGCCGGAAAGGTATACAATAATAGGCATTGAATTTCAATGCCTTTAAATTCTTACTCACCAACATTTATGTAAAAATCCGAAACACAAGGACTGTGAGTCTGTATTAGTAATAAAATAATCTTTATAGAAAAAAGGAAAACCGACTTTAAGGAAAATGCGCTAAAAAGTAAAAAATAATTTTTAATTGCACGATGAGTTGAAAAATTGAATTATTGAATATTAATTTTATACTTATTACAACTTTTTGAAATCGGCGCCAAAATTTGGGTACATTTTTTGTAAATTGGCACCAACTTCAAAAAGTCGTACTAAGTATAAAATTGATATTCAATAATTCAATTTTTCAACTCATTTGCAGAATTAAAAATTATTTTTTACTTTTTAGCGCATTTTCCTTAAAATCGTTTTTCCTTTTTTTCTAGAAAGATTATTTTATTTTTCCTTGTTTGGTTTTTAATTTAGCAGGGGTCTTCGCCCCCTCTTATTATTCACCAAGAAATTCAAGTAGCAACTTCTGCTCAACAATGTATATTGTAAAACAATCCCTATCAATGCCAATAAATGCTGGTTAAATGAAATTGTTGCAGACCGGTCCACTTGGGGGATGATTCACTGTGCTGAGAGACCCCATTTGGGTTTGGAATGTGGCATCTTCCACTTGAGAAGTTTCGGTTCGATTTTCGAACAGAGAGAGCACTAGGCCGCCATTGAGAATGGTTGGAAAAAAGACAGCTCCTCCACATAAGCATTGTTTGGGAAGAAAATAAAAACAACTTTTTCTGAGATTTCATACATTTTATTTACTTAATACCCCCTTAAAGTATGCTATACTTGGCCTTCCAGCATGTTGTAAATTTAAATTAAATATTGATTGTGAACATACTAAGATATTCCAAAATGGTATGGAAATAGAAACTATAAAAAACCACCCCAACCCTATTCAACTTTATGCCTCATTGCATCTAAATGAAGAAAAAAGTCTAAATTCTCGTGCTGATGGTGTGGAGAAGTGTGATCCAAGTTCTTCTGAGATAATTTCTCAAATTCCTCAGTTTGTCAATGAGGAAAATGTGGAGATCAGTTCTTTACTTCACCAGTATGAACACATTTTTTCAAAACACCGATATGATGTAGGAACTTTAAATATCGAACCTCAAAGAATTATTTTAAATTCTGACATTCCAATTTCTTTAAAACCTTATCGATGTTCATTTCGGGATGAACAGGAAATTAAAAGTCAAGTTGAAGAAATGTTAAAAGCTGGATTAATAAAAGAGAGTTCCAGTCCATTTTCGGCACCAGTAACCTTGGTTCAAAAACGTGATGAATCACAATTAGGAAAAACAAGATTTTGCTGTGATTATCGACGTCTTAATTCAATTTGTAAAAATAATGCAGAACCAATGCCTAGGATTGATACTTTGCTCGACAAATTATCTCATGCAAAAATTTTTAGTACCCTGGACCTTGCAAGTGGATATTGGCATATTCCTATCCACTCCGAAGATTCTGAAAAGCTTGCATTTGCAACTAACTTTGGCTTATACGAATGGCTTAAACTTCCTTTTGGTTTAAAAACTGCACCCGGAATTTTTAACAGAGCCATTCGCAGAATTTTAATGAAAAACAAAATAAATTTCGCTACTTCATATTTTGATGATTTGATAATCTTTAGTAATAGTATCGAAGAGCATTATGAACATTTAAAAAATATTATGTTTGCCATTTGTATTCAGGAAAACATTAAGTTAAAATTAACCAAATGTGTTTTTGCCAAAACCAAAATAAACTTTTTAGGTTACAGTATTGAGAATGGACGCATTACTCCTAATAACGTTAATATTGAATGTATTAAAAAATTAAAAGAACCCAGTAATGTAAAGGAACTCCAACGTTTCCTAGGAACAATTAACGTGTATCATAAATTTATCCCAGATTATGCAAAATTAAGATTTCCTCTAAATAAACTACTTCAAAAAAATGTTGCTTGGGTATGGACAGATGAATGTAAGAAGTCTTTTGAAATGTTGAAAAATGTACTAATTTCAAAACCTGTATTGCAGATATTTAATCCTAATCTTCCAGTTCACGTGTTTGTTGAAGCTTCAAATCATTCTGTAGGAGCCATATTGAAACAGCCTGATAAACAAAATAATCTGCATCCGGTAGCATTTCACTCCAGGACATTAAGAGGATATGAGCTTAATTATGCCATCACTGAGAAAGAATGCCTCAGTATAGTTAATGCCATAGATAAATTTCATCATTACCTTCATGGTACAAAATTTGTAATCCACACTGACCATGCAGCTCTTGTTTGGCTTAAAAATGTAAAAAATTTAAGAGGTAGATTATTTCGATGGTCATTAAAATTAAGCATGTACGATTATGACATTAAATATTTAAAGGGTTCATCTAACGTTGAAGTTGACATGCTTTCTAGACACCCCATATCCCATCATTTGCAACACGTTACCCATTTATTAAATTTAGAAGAGATTAAAAGTAAACAAAAAGTTGATAACTTATTTGGAAATAAATTTCAAGAAATTAATGATGTAATTGTAGTTAAAAAGAAAGGTTTATTTAAAATTGTTGTACCTTTTTCCTTAAGATTAAAATTACTAAAACAAGCTCATGCTGATTTCGGACATCCTGGAATTCAAAAAATGATTAGTTTAGTAACCCCAGTTTATTATTGGCCTCACATAAATAAAGATATTTCAAATTTTGTACAACACTGTGTCACTTGTCAATTAAACAAAAAATCAAAACAAAAGCGATTTGGCTTATTGCAAGCTATGCCACCAACAGATAGGCCTTTTGAATTAGTTTCTGTCGATACTGTTGGCGGATTAAATTACTATAGTTCCACTAAAAAGTATCTACATGTCGTAATTGATCATGCTACTAGGTATATTTGGGCTTTTCCCTCCAAAAATCAAACTACAGAAACCTATACAAATTGCTTAAAACAGGTTTTTCAAATTCAAACTCCTGAGAAATTATTAACAGATAGAAATGCCGCTTTCACTGCTTCTAGATTCAAAAAATTCCTTAGAAATTACGAATGTAAACAATTATTAACTACAGCTCATCATCCCCAGACAAATTCAAAAACTGAACGTTCCCAACAAACTTTAATTACCATGTTAAAATGCAAAGTAAATTCCTCATCTAAAAAAGTTCCTTGGACTAAATTGTTAGAAGAAGTAGTTAACGAATATAATAATAGTCCTCACACTGTAACGAAATTTCCACCTGCATATCTATTGTTAGGAGTTTTACCATATACCTCCCCTTTAAATTTAGATTCCATATATCCTCCTGTAGAAGAAGCCCGTAAATTAGCCAAACAACGAACAATTGATTCCCATGAAAAAAATAAACTTAGATACGATGTCCGTTATACACATACTATTTTTAACCCAGGTGACCTTGTAAAATATGAAGAATTTGAATATCCCAATACACGAAAATTAACTGCCCCTTTTTCTGGTCCATATACTATTATTAAGAAAATTTCTGAAGTTAACTATGAAATTGATCGTTTGAATTCATGTACAACTAAACCGAGTGAAATAGTTCATGTTTCAAAATTACGAAAATACTACTCGCCAGAAAATTTTAAAATGCAACATGAATAAATTAAAATAATAATATAGCATAAAAAATTGTTCCATCTTAACCAACAAAACAAAACTTTAGGGGATCTATAACTTTTTATTCTAAACTTGAGTTACTTCAGTTTTTAGTTAAATGAGTGTTTGATATTTGTTTTTAAAATTCTGTGTCCACATTTCATTTTATTGTGAAAATTTGAAGTTCATTTAAGAGTAATAGTTGAACAGATCTCATTTGAAATGTTTGTGTTTTTAAATTTTAGTGGAATTAGTATATGTTTTAGACATCTTCAAAGAAGATAAAAACAAAGAATTATATTATGTTTTAAACATCTCAAAAATAGATAAAAACAAAGAATTGTATAATAAAACAAATCAAATGAACAATTTATGTTTGAACGAAATTAGAAAAAGAAATCGAACTATGAAGAACCTTCCAAGAATTTTCCACGAGAATATTAATGTTTATATTTTAATGACGGAAATAGGATCATCTTCAAATCAACGTGCCATTTTGAGACAGTCCCACTGTCTTGAAATTTGTATATGAATGTTATTCATAATTACTAGTTTTGTAGCCACTTAAACTGATGAGACAGTTGAGTTTGCTATTTTTCTTTTAAAATTCTTGAATTTTAATGAACTGTATTTATGATAATCGAAACTTGAAGAGGATTCCTCAAAACCTGTCATAATATGTTCTTTGTGAAGGAAACGAATAACTTGAACCATAATTGTTGTCTGCATAAACCATGTTCCCCAGTTAAATTTTCATTATATATAAAAGATTGTATATGTTTCATTATTTGTAACAAATTGTTTATTTTTCATTATAGGTAACATATAGTTTATCTCTCATTATATGCAGATATTTTATTTTCATTATATGTAAGATAGTTTATTCTCATTATATATAACCAAATACTTTGTGAGTTTTCACAAGGTCTATCTAAACTGAGTTTTATATTTTTACTAGCTGAAATACCCGTTCTACGCACGGGAAGGAAATAAATTACAAAATTGATACAAATACAATATTTATAGCGAAATAAACAATATTCTTCATTTGTCACCCATGAGGGGGAACCACAGTATTAAAAGTACTAATTTGAAACGAAATTTTATTGGCAAGGTCCTGCAAGAACTGGAAAGATTGCTAATATGAAGTTGTCTACACAATAACGTGAATATGTATACATTACTCCCGTTGATCACCATCCATATTTTAACTTTTAGTAACATTCCAAAGATTTAAACGGGAAGAACTCTTATAAATGTTAATAAAAATTATCTGAAAAAGTTTTATTAGACACCTATGTCAACATTTGTCGTTAAGTTTCACAAATTGGTGAAAATATAAGCAGAAAAAAAAAACGAAAAAGAATTTTAAAAGGTTTATTTGCCAAATTCAAGATTTTCATATTTTTTCTTTTGTACGGTAAACCTTATCAATAAGCGAGAAGGGATGGTTCCCCAGCACTTTTTTTAGATTTTGTCCCCGAACTTTTTAAATATTTAACTTTTTTAAATAAAAAATAAATCTTATTTTTTACTTCATTGAACTTTAAATCAATTTTTTAAAAAAAATCGAATCAATCCCCCTACCCACTACTACAGAAGATTTACGCAAACCCAATCCCCCTCTGACACTTGTACCACGTGGGGGGAGAGTCTATAACAACAGTTTTCGATTCCGCCACATAACTACTCGTATAGGCATACCTTCATATAAAGAAAGGTAGGCCGCATAGATCAAGCCGATTATTAACCCATTCCGCCGCTGACCGTGAAGGGAATGTCGCCCTTAACTGCAGGCTATTTCGTTCACTATATTACTCCCAGGGGAACCGTGTTATGGGCTATAAATGACCTACCATGGTATAGGAAAGAGAGTCGCGTCGATCAGGTCGTTTGTTAACCCATTTTACCCTCTGATCTTTATACCGCATGAAGGAAAATGTCACCCTTGATGACAGGCAGTATACACTTTCACTCCAATAATTCTATGGAAAATCAGCCTTCGTGGATAAATGACATAACATGGAGTAGAGGAAGGTAGGCCGCGTCAATCAGATTGACCATTTATACACTCTCCCTCTGACCTTCCTACCACGTGGGGTCCAAAGTATTCATTAACCAATTATTACGGTACCGAGTGGCTTCTACCTACCAGATAGATTATTTTTCTATGTAAGATATAAGTAACAACTCTGTCAAAATTCATCTTCCTGGTTATACAGAAAGTTAGAAAATTAGTGATGAGTCAGTGGATAAGTGGCAAGATTTACTTTTGGCAGTTAGAGTTTGAATTTTTGAAAATGAACATCCTTTCTTAGTGAGCAATTTTGGCTTAAAATGCCATACTCCATGCCAAATTTAATTTTCATAGTTGTTGTAGTACGGAATATCCCGTTATCCATTCATATTTTCACCATTTTGACATATATTTTATAATTTTTTGACACTAATTTCGCCATTTATATGTTATTTTTACAAATATGATCATATTTTAGTTCATTTGGCAATATTTGATTCATTTGGCGAAAATTTTTATTCATTCGGTGAAATTTTAATTTATTTAGCGATGTTTTTAATAACTTGCCGTAGGTTTTATTTATTTGGCGATATTTAGTCATCAGCCAATCAGAATGCTCCTTTACATATATGATCATATTTTAGTTCATTTGGCGATATTTTATTAATTTGGCGAAATGTTTTATTCATTCGGTGAAATTTTAATTTATTTGGCGAAGTTTATTAATTTGGCGACAGTTTTTAGTTATTTGGCGACAGTTTTTAGTTATTTGGCGATATTTAGTCATCAGCCAATCAGAATGCTCCTCGTACGTTACATAATATTAAAAATTTCCATTGTTTAAATTTTATATTTTGCATTGTTACATGTTCTCCATGTTAATCCTATGGAGAAGTTTCGAAAAAGGGGTTTTACAACCCCTTAAATCCGTTCGATCGGAACAAAAATAGCTTACTTTTCCTATTTAAGGTATAAGGAACAAATTTGCCAAATTTCATCTTCATAGGTATACGGGAAGTTGGAGAATTAGTGATGAGTGATGAGTGGGTTTTTCGCATTTATATATATAGATTTTTTCATGTTTAAACAATGTGTTTCGTTTATAGTTTTTAACAACGTATTTTTATATATTGCGAGCACATCTATATTCGTAATCTTATATGTTATTTGGTATATTTTGTTACTTCAAGAATATTTACATATTAAGTGTTAAATGTTATAACAAATTGTTGTGGAGAATGGATTTTGGACACCTAATAATTTAAAATTTTACTTTTCTTTGTAGTCAAAATAATTTCAAACCCTAATTTGATCCTGTGGATGGCTACCATTGGTTTCAACTAAATATCTTATCATATTGTTCGCGCGCATGAGTACACTACCGCTGTCGGTAACACTCTTGCGTGGGAGGATATGTAATATATTTTATAACTCTTCCCCCCCCTTTAAAATGTACTTTAATTAACTTTCTTTAACTTTGCATATCGCCCCCTTTTCCCAATACAAAAGCATCCATCATGTGACTACTTCCCCTCCCACGCCACTTCAAAATCCCGAACTCGAAACTAGAAAATGCGAACCAAAACTGAGATTAACCAATCAGAGATGTCCAGGGTTCATTCCCCTTCACATAATCTCCAACTTGATTCCGATTCCGATGTAACCTCAAAACTGAAAGAGGTCGTGCTATGATGTCCTGCACAATAAAGGATTATTCACAAATTATTTCGGCCATTACTTATGCCTTCAGAACTGCACCCATCTAAATAATAAACATTACATATATATTTTAGCATTGATTATTAAGCATTCTTTTAGTTAGCAAATAATTCATTGTTTTTGTTTTCAATGAACTATGTGTGTATTTGTATATATTTTTGTATCCTTTTTGTATATTTGACTTTGCTTTTGTGGGGAGAGCTGTAGTAAGTAAAATTTGAGTTTATAAGTTTAAACTCAAAGGTGGGAGAATGTTGCAGACCGGCCCACTTGGGGGATGATTCACTGTGCTGAGAGGCCCCATTTGGGTTTGGAATGTGGCATCTTCCACTTGAGAAGTTTCGGTTCGATTTTCGAACAGAGAGAGCACTAGGCCGCCATTGAGAATGGTTGGAAAAAAGACAGCTCCTCCACATAAGCATTGTTTGGGAAGAAAATAAAAACAAGTTAAGTTTTTAATAAGATGTCCCTTCTCCTTGAGTCGCCGAACTAAAGAAATGCCTCGAACCTGGTAGGTTTGTAAGTGCATTCATCACAGAAATGTCATTGTTGAACAACTTCTGTTAAACAATGAAAATATTATGAAATCGGATTAAAATTTCCGGAAAATCGACATTTCCGGATATATAACAACCGGATAACCGATTATTTTTGCAGATTTTGCCTAAGTGGATTTTTCTCCATCCAACAAAAAAATAATTTTAGAAATAGGACAATATTTTTTTTCAAACTGTCCGATTAATTGAGAATTTCAGAGTTAGTTAAATGCCGGATAACCCGATATTTTTTTCAAATTGCTCCCAAGTGAAACAACCCTTACCCAACAACAAAAAAATTGTGCAAATATCTTAAGTAGAACCGAAATCTAAAGCGAACATACATAAATTTTAAAAAAAATACATAACGGTCGAATCTATAACCTCTCGACATGGTGCGCGATTTGACGGTTTTAATTTAAAATTTCTGGCCATTTTATTTTGGAGTTTTGGTTGGCGCGCTGTTCAGTCGGTTAATAACAATTGTATTATAATAATAATTAGTAATAACGATGTCAAATACTTCCCTGGGTTTTTTTTTAAACCAGTGATGTTTTAATCCAATTTAAACCTGACACCTAACATGTTATAAATTTACATTAAAGAACGCAGATTAAATTATAAGCATAATCATAGATACCCTGGTGTAATATGTAGGAGTAAAGTCGTCCCTGTGTGTGTGTGAATTACACGAATCCATTTTCTGCGCAACGTCCGATCTTTAGAAAACGAAAACAGCTAAACTTTTGGTGTTTTCGTGTAATTTCCCTGACAATTGGGAACACAGCTTGTTTGTAAACCATAACTCAGATAATAAATAATAATCACAGACTAAAGCACACGGAATTGTCACCCATTTTGAGAAAACAAAGACAAACTTAAAAAAAAACACAGCAGCGAAGCGAAATCTTCGTATCTACCCTCTACCATGGCCTACTCGTGATGACGTCACTCCGGAAAGGTCACGTGACGCACTGTATGCTCGAAGGTTGCTATTCCATCTAATGTTAGGCTTATCCAGTTATGGATCCATTTTCAAATATTTTTTTTATTACAAGAAATGAATTCAAGGCTCATATTTCTAACTGTTTTAAAAAATTTAAAACAATAATGGCATATTTATTATGAGAATAAATTGCAGCCATTTTTTAATGTTATACCTACTTTTATGGCTGATAATCAAAATAAAATAAAAACCGTCAATTGAAATAAAAAAATAAGAAATTTTTAATTTGTAACGTAACAATTTTAATATAACTTTAAATGATCGAATTACTAATCGGTACGCAAAGCCAATATTTGAAATTCAGCC